>JAUTDX010002735.1:0-38546 GCA_030844895.1 Ambrosia x helenae | reverse complement strand
GAATGACTTTTGCAAAACCCAGTCTCCCCATTTGGGGGGGGGGAATGGCTAACCCAGTCTCCCTACTGGGGGATTGGGTAACCCAGTCGCCCTAATGGCAAATGCGACTGACAGCAACTATAAATACCATACTTGACTTGTTTCATCATTTTCACAACCCTAACTCAGCTCTAAACACCGGTTTACGACCCCTTCACTCCTAGAACCATAAACAAGTAAAGATCTAAGGTGTGTGATCCATTTAAACTCTTTTCCAAACATTTTTATGTTACTATTATGAACCCTAAATGTCCAGATGTGAATATAGTGTGTTTTCATCAATAAAACCTTCTTGAAACCTTTCTAAACTAGACTTAAACCTTACAAATGAGTTTCTTATAAAAAAGAATGTATGTTTTGGATGATGTTGGTGATCTAATAATTGGGGCTTTGTGTGGTTTTGTTGTTAGAATGATAATATGTTGTGGTTAGGATGATTATCTAGGTATTAAAGCATGTTTGGATAATGTTTGGCTTGTTTATGAAGCTTTTTGAGTTTTGACCCGTTTGAGGATTTCATGTAGATCTAGGATTAGATATGTTAACATGATGATGAGGACATGTTCGGAAATGCCTTAGGATGATTGCTTCTGAGTTTCTCAATATAAGGAACATGATTACATGATTTAATGCGATATCAGCCGTTTATAGAAACTTATTCATGCATTGATGTGACATTCCTATAATTTGGCATTTTAGGAAAACTTATGATTTAAACATGAAAATGGACAACTTGATGATGTATTATGATAACAATGGGTTAGACGTAAGTGATGTATGGATTGGTTATGTTTTTGATAAGTTACTGATCTGATTCAAAGGGTTTCGCTCGTCAAAGTTTGCAAATCAACAGTGCAGGGCGACTGGCCTCCCGGTCGCCTACCATGAAACTTGGTCACCTATCTTGAAACCCAATCGCCCCAAATGAAACCTACTCTCCTGATTTGTAATCCAATCGCCTATTTTGTGACCCATTCATGTACTATGTGATCTATACGCTAGGTTTTGTAATTTATTCGTTATATGTGATATGTATCTACGTGTCGTTATCTAAGAACTTGTACCTAACTGATAAACATATATAACGGGTGTCCAATGGGATATCGAGTCTAGTATAGTTAATCACAGTCAAACGTTTGACAAACACAAATTAAGTCATTGTTCGGATAACAATGGGTTACCAAACAAACACACTTTCGGTCAACACACTTATAGCCTATTTGTGATAGGTTTCCAGTAGTCAGGACTATCATAACACGCCTAGTTTATATCAATCTAGAAGACGCAACCTAAGGTGAGTTTCACGGCCCAACTTTTATATTTTCTCATTGGGGAGAAACATGTTACGTGCTTAGATTTTTCGTAAGATCATTTAACACTATTGTTATCACTTGTTTACTTTGTGACTCATCTACGTCCAAGGGGAACCACTAATATAGGGATATAGAGGGGAAATGTGGATGATTTATTAGGCTTGAAAAACCTCACCTCGGTTAACTGGAGGTTGGATGTGTGCATATTGTCTCGAACGCACAACAGTTACTACCCATGACGATAACTAAGAATGCAACATTTGTTCAGCTACAACACAATCAACAATGGTTCCAATCGCTAAATTAATTTGCTTAATGTCTAACTAACATTCGATAAAACAGTAAACTTTACTTGCTCTTGTAAAACACAAATTTTAAGTAAAATCCTTGAACTCACCAGCATATCTTGTGTTGACACATTTAACATGTTTTCTTGGTCGCTAAGGTAGTAGTTAAAACTTTTAAAATGTTTGATGGTTATTACAATATTTTATTCATATAGAGGTCGTTTATTGTGACCGTTGACTTGGATCATCATGTGTCACATGCCTCACGGTAAAACCGTGCAATTGGAATTTGAGAGTGTCACAGTTGCAAAATCACATATGACTATACGTGTTTCAAGAATAAAAATGTATATTACGTAATTATGTTCTGGTATATAATCCTATAGCATTATATAAAAAATCATGTAATGTTATACCAAAACACATAATCATGTAACTTGTTAAATAAAAGTTTTGTAAAATGTTATTAAAACTATAGCAATAGACTACCCGTTAATATGGTGTAATTGTTTTTATAAAATATTATCGTATGAAAAAGTTATAGCCATTTAAAAATCATGGGGAAATTGAAATTTTAAGTCAACATTAATAATGGATGTTCCTACTTTATCTTTCTCACTTGATTTTTCTCTACGTGAGTGATAAATTTGAAGGCCAGTCAATCTCAACCATTTGATTGTAAGATTAATGTCCCAAAATGTCTCCAATGTCCCACTCAATCTCAACTATTTGATTGTAAGATTAATGTCCCAAAATGTCTCCTACACTTGCACGTTAAGAGTTTTTGTGTTTGATCAATGTCTCCTAAAAAATAAATATCCAAAATTTTATAATTATAACTGTGGGTGTTTTCACCAGTATTCATATGATATGTATATATGAGGTACGTATAATGGATCGAAAGTTACAACTATAGTACTTTTATGGAAATCAATATGCAGAAACATAATGTATATTTTTCTTACATTCATAGGGGTTTCATTTTGAGGTATATTCGTTAAAACTAAATACATAAGAATACAAGGTCGTGATACGACGTTTTACATTATATATGTTTGTATATTGTTGTTATAAATATAGTTGCGTGACGGGTGACGGGTAACATTATACATTTTTGTATAAATACATTTTCATGACATCAATGACATATCACTAACGGTTTATCGCGTCAATCGTTTCAAAATAAATTCTTAACAAGACTTATTAGTTGCGTGAACTTAATATAAAAACCAACCACATGTTAGATATTGCATAGGCTTTAAGGTGCCTTATATGTTTTAGGACACGCGTAGGTAGGATATCGCTTTGTCTCGAGCTATTTATTTTATTTGCTAGCACTTTTCATAGGTTTATGGTGAGTTTATGACTCTACCTTTTACTGTTATGTAAATGTTTTCAAGAAAAGACATGTGTATTTTTATGAAACTTTGTTGTTCATTAAAAGAGTAACAAAGTTTATGAAAAACTATCAAAGTTACAAATGTTTTAACAAAATAGTACATGGTAATAAGGGAAATATTACAAACAGGTGTTGAGATGGGTCTAAGGTAGCAAGGTGAGCCTGTGGCAAGCCCTCATGAGTTTACTGTATCCATTTGTTTCGTAAAGGGCTGGCGCCTGAGTTCGTGCCTAGCGCCAAAGTGAAACCGAAGGAATATATGAATAGTATTATTGGTCCCTTACAAGGCTCACTCACAAATCGATAACGTTGGTTTCGTACTTATAGTAAGGGGTGCTTTATATTCTAAATTGTTGTCGTTCAGCGAAATGATGCATGGGGAAATGTCATGGTATGTTTACGGGCTCATTGGACATCGTTGTTTAGGCCTAGCTAAATGAAGTTGTATAGACACGTTATAATTTCTTCTTAGTGTACGGTATGTGATTCAAAATTTACGTTTCAAGGAAATGACTTGAATTATAAGTATTCCCGGAGAAGTAGATAAATTGAGCATTTTTAGGGAATGATGTGGGGTATTCCATGGAAAAATAGGTTTTATAAAAATCCCAAAGGGAATTACTTATGTTTTCAGGCATACGATGTGAAAATGGTTTACATAAAAATGTTAACGGATAAAATATTGATTGATAAGAAATAGTATATTTATTTAATGGAAAGATAAATATATGGTAACTTGAGTCAGATCGGGGTATAGAGCAGAAAATGGCACTAGTACATAAAATACCAAAAGATGCGGTGATTTAGGCCAAAAGATGTGGTTTTAGACCCGCATCTTATAGCCTCGCATCAAAAGGCAAGATATCAAAAGATGCGGCTTTAAGGGAACCGCACCTTTAGGCCAAGCAACCGCATCTCTTGATTTTAATTTTGGCAACTAATGAGACTCAATCTTTTGGCAACGAACCGCATCTCTTGTCTTTTAATTTTAACCACATCTTTTGGCCAAAGAACCACATCTCTTGTCTTTTAATTTTAGAGACTAAAATGTTTTAAGATGCGGATATGAACCACATCTTTTGGCATTTAAAGCCAAAATATAATTTATATTTGTTTTTTTCAAATTCCATGAAATTTGGTTAAATTTCCCAATATACACAAATATATATACCTAAAAATGATTATAATATACAAAAATAAAACTAAAGCCAATATAAATAAACAGAGTACATAAGATTACAAAAGTTTCAAACTAAAACAAAAGTTTCAATCTATAAGGATGAAAGTCATATACAATGTACTACCCAAACCAAAATCTTCATACTTGCAATGCAAATGGACGTCTTCAATTCATACTTGCAACCGGAACCGTAAAACTTGCCTAACAAAACATAACATTACATTAATAAAATGTAGATTAAAAAATATATGTAAGTGCATATATGTTTAAAACGCGCTCTTTATATTCAACTATTAAAATAGTATCATACATGCATACACATAAGACAAGAAGATCTAAATTCACGATATAAAAATCCGGCAATTGCACAATCGACCACTATGCATACCGAAAATTAATTTCCTTAGGCGATGGCACAATCAACCATTAACTCTACCGATTGCTTGGAACTCAAAAAACTTGAATGATGATAATAATTAACAACTTGAATGATGATAATAATTAACTCTTACAAAAATGAATTTCCTCAGTATACAAGTTTTCTGTACCTATTAACTGTATGATAAAATGGCATAGAACTTTTATTTTAGTTCCAAGTTCCAACAGTAACTCAAACAACTATCCTAATAAAATTTCAGTCACTAAATAAGATTTCCAACATCAACCAAGAGCTAATTAACAGTCAATTCAAAGGTAATATTTTTTCCACATGAGCATTTGAGTTCTAACAATAAACAAGTTCATCTTTTTTTAAAGTTATCGAAGCATCTATACATGTAATAATGACCATGAACAAACATCTAATTTCAACTTTAATATTTTTTCAAGAAAGAAAGTGTACCAATTCTTTCAGAAATTGAACAGTAAACGTAGAATTTTATTTTGAGGCCCTTTCAGAAAGCATTTTAAAACTATAAATGTTGATGATATGGATACATCAATGAATGATGATATGGATTTGGTCATATATTGTTGGACTAAGAGGAAATCTTGGTAATTGGAAATTTCTAGATGACGTTCGTTCTTTAGAAGCCTTAGTTTTATTTTCCGTTGCGTAATAAGAAGATACTAATGGGTTCCGATCTGCGCGGTTTGTTGATGGGTGACATTTTGTTATGTTCCAACAAGAGTATAATCTCTATATACAATTGCAGGCGTGTGCTCACTCTCTTCTGTTAGTTGTCAACTAAACTCTCTTTCTAGTGCAACAAGAATAAATAAATAAATACTAAATTATGCAAATCACAAGTATAAAGAAAGCTTCCAAAGTGTGATTTGTTCATGATTAAATTTATAAAAAGGAGATGAAGATATGATCGGCCATCTTTTCTATTTTCTCCAATCGTTTTGTCTTCTTTAGTTCACATGTGATTATTAATGATAATCATCAAGATATCATGTGGTGGGGGATCAAAACAAGATACCAAGTTGGTGGTTTCTTTAGTCTTTTCAATTTAATGTTAGATTAGGCAGATGTGATGTGAGAAGAAAGAACGAGGACATGGGATATGTGTGTCGAGTGGGTACTGGTTAGGATTATAATGGTAATGGCTACGTGGAAGAAGATGATTGGTTGGTGAGTATGGTTGGTGGTGGGGCTAGTATTGTCACTGGGAAATTTGACTTTGAAGTTTTAGTGTACATTTGCATTAATCGATGGATAATAAAGAGGATAAACAAGTGGCCACACATTGTTATTTCGGTGATTACAAATATTGCCGATTAAAACTAAGTCTACTTCATAATTATTTTGATGGTGGGTTTAAACATCATAAGAGATATATGTATATGTATAGCTTACTTTATTCTTGGATCATCTAATGTGGGGCATGGATGGGTGTCAGATCGGCGGGGTGCGGGCGTGAACACCACCATATGCAAGGCGCCGGGCAAGGGAGTAGGGTGTGGTTGGCTCCACAGGCGTTGGGCAGAGAAATTGGACGATGGGGGTGCCTAGATTGTGGTGTTGAACGTTAAGGGAAGTAGGCGGTAGGGGGTGTGATTCACCACAACACACCTTAGTTAACGTGAAATGTAAAATCGAATAATACTATTATTTTCTTTAATTTCTTTATTGTATTAGAGGTTATGCCTTGATCTATGTCTTTAAAACTTGATGGTGATAATTTCTAGAACCAGATGCATCAAAGGCTAGAAAATAGAAATCCTAAAGAGCAATAAGTTATAAGTTCATTGTAACATTTGAACAAAGAACTACATGTTCAAGCAACCAATACAACATATGGATTTTCTGTGTTTAAAAAACATGTGCAGCATGATTAGTACACTAATGACTCTTTATAAAAAGGAGATGAAGATATGACCATCTTTTCTATCTTCTCCAATTGTTTTTGTCTTTCTTTAGTTCTCAAGTGATTTTTTTTCGGACGGCAAATTATTTTATTCATCACCCAAAATATACACTACACTGTACAAATAAACACTAACACAATGTAAGACACCCACTAACAAACCCTGAAGATACAACTATTACATCATATCTTTTCTACCCCGTATCTCGTATCCTCGACATTCCCCACTCCTACACCACCTCAATCCCTTCAATCTTGACTTGGGCTTCTTTTCCGTCTGAACCCCTTTCGAGGCCTCGTCACGGCCTTTTGGCCCACCTTCCCTGTAGACCAAAAAATTAATTTTTTTTTATAACCTCTGACTGACCCACCTCCACGCTTTGTTTGGTGTCTTTTGAATCAATATCCGCTTGTAGATCCCTCAGTGGATTAGTTAGCATTCGTTGCTCAGCCCCCCACACTTTTTTCAAAAACTATTTAATATTAATATTATCAATATCCACCAGCTTTTTGACGGACCCATGTGATAAAAGTTTTACCTCACATAGACCACATGTAGTGGATCGCGAATTGGGCGTGAATGCCCATTTTCGCGTCGGTTTAGTGCTGCCCACACTGCCCCCTGGGCGTGGAAGGGCTCTAAATCGTGAGATTGTGAAATATTTCACGTTGTGCAATTCTTCCTTCTTTCATTCAATTGCTGCCACTTCCTTTTTAATTTTTTTTTATTTTTTTAATTCAAATTTAATATTTTTATATACACACATTCACACCACACCACTACACCCCTTGTGAAATTCAAACGTATGACATTTGTCAAAAAAAAATGCACAAGTAAGGGGCTCCAAATTTCACTCCACTGGTTTTATAATTATAACAAGATCATCATTTGGAGCCACATCTTTATTATTCATATGCCTGTGCTCGCCATCCATTCGTTCTTTACCATTGCTTTCACATTGCTCCACCTTTTGACTAGGCCCCCCAAAATTTGAATTTCCTTTAGAATCGACCGTCACATAATTATTCTGGTATGGTGCGGGGTCAAAAGAAGGAATCAAGTTGGTAGTTTCTTTAGTCTTTTCAATTTAATGTTAAGATTAGGCAGATGTGATGGATAAGAAAGAACGAGGACATGGGATTTGTGTGTCGAGTGGGTATTGGTTAGGGCATGTGTAGTGGTATGTTATGGGGGCGTTTTGGAGCCCCATAGCGCCTGGAACACCCCTCCCCCCCACAGGCGCTATGGGGGCGTTTTAGGGTTGGCCAGCTTTGCTCATAACGAGCGTTGTGGAGGGTTTGTTGGTCAACATGACCGTTGCAACGGTCTGATTTAAAAAAAAAAATCAATTTCTATTTTCTATATATGTATATGTGTAGACACATTCACACACATACAATACATACAACTCAAACAAATTCAACACACAAACAAATCACCAAAATGTCGTCTCCTCCCTCCGAAGACTCGTTTGTCGATCTATATAAGCAGTTTTTTCACGATGACGGCGCGGAAGAGGAAGAAGCCGTTACGAGTGCGGCTACGCTAGCGACTAGCGCGATGCATCTTATAAATAATTCCGCCCCACGGCCGATATTGTCTAGGCAATATATAGAGCGAGACCGTGTAGCCGCCAATGAGCGTTTGATGAACGACTATTTCAATGAGAATCCGGTATACGGCCCTGGTATGTTTAGGCGAAGATTTAGGATGCGTAAAAACTTATTTTTGCGCATCACGGAAGATTTAGAGTCCGCCTATGACTACTTTAAGCAAAAACCCGACGCTAGAGGGTGTTTACGATTCACCGCAATTCAAAAGGTGACTTCCGCAATACGTGTACTCGCCTACGGGAACACATACGATATCAATGATGAGTATTTGAAGATGGCGGAGAAAACCACACGCGATACTTTGGAGTATTTCTGCTACGGTATTTACAAATATACTTTTGATTTTTTTATATATACATATAGTAGGTACATATTTTTTATATATACGTTTGATTTTTTTAGGTATATGCCAATTATATGGAAAAAGATACTTGAGAAACCCGACATGGAGCGATCTTCAGCAACTATATGAAGCGCATATAGAAAAACATGGATTACCCGGTATGATTGGTAGTATAGATTGTCGTCAATGGCGATGGTATGCTTGTCCAACCGCATGGCGAGGTCAACATACACACGGTGACCAAAAGGGACCAACGTTGGTTTTACAAGCAGTTGCCTCACAAGACATGTGGGTTTGGTCGGCCTTCTTTGGTCTAGCCGGGTGTATGAACGACATAAATACTTTTCAGTTTTCGCCATTGCTAGAGTCTTACATTGGCGGAAGAATACCGAAATGTGGGTTTTATGCAAATAATAATTACTACGAGCATGGATACTACTTGGCGGATGGTATATATCCGGAGTATTCAATGCTCGTCAAAACGTTTAGTCAGACACAAGATGAAAGAAGGCAATATTTTAAAAGAGTTCATGAGTCTGCAAGAAAGGACGTTGAGAGGTGTTTTGCCTGTCTTCAACAACGATGGCATTTTGTTAGAAATCCTTGTCGTATGTGGGAAAAAGAAAGGATTATAATGGTGATGTATGCTTGTATCATAATGCATAATATGATACTTGAAGACGAAGGAACGGCAATATGCCCAAACTATGTAGAAGAAGAAGATGTTCCAGGGACGCAAGCGACACAGGAGGAGAGATTCCAAAACAGTGCCATGTTGCGTTCAAAGGAGATACATAACGCGTTGAAGGCGGATTTGGTGGAGGAAGCATGGTCGATTCGCCCGATTCATCACAACCAAGAAGAAGAAGAAGATGATGATGAAGAAGAAGGAGAAGAAGAAGCAGAAGAAGAAGAAGAAGAAGGAGAAAACGAAGAAGGAGACGACGACGACGACTAGTTTTTTTAAGTATTTATAGTTTTTTTTTAAGTATTTGTAACTTTTTTTTAGTATTTGTTGTTTTTTAGTATTTGTAATTTTTTTTTAGTATTTGTAAGTTTTCTATATTTAATGAAAAATAATTTGAACTATTTAATATTCTTATTTAAATAAAAACAATAAAAAGCAATGATTACCCAATCATTTATAACCCCCTCATAACCCCCCTTCCCACTACACCCTCTTTTTCCATAACACCCACATAACCCCCCCTTCTATTACTTTTAAATATTTTAATACCATAACCCCCACATAACCCCCTACCACTACACATACTCTTAGCATTGGGTAATGGCTACGTGGAAGATGATGATTGGTTGATGAGAATGATGGTGACTTAAGGTCTTAGATCGACGCGACGGGTCATGAGGCCAGTGTTGTAGCTAGGAAAAGGAATAAAAAGATGCACATAGGTAGGTTGGGTAAATGACATCTCAGTTGTCACATTAAATGATCGGTGTTTTTTAACGTACGAAAAAGCATTATGTACATGGGTTGGTTGGTATTGATGGATAACAACCGAATGATTGTACAAAGTATTGATGAAATTTGGCTGTGACACCGACCCTTTATAGTTTTTTTTAACGGCTAATTTTCTCTTTATTTTTACACCCTTTATTAAATCATTTTTTTTTGCCTCTTATAAAGCTTGAACTCCCAACCTCTCCTTTTAAACCTTAGCCCTTTACCACCACACCACAAGGGATGGGGCTTTGACCCTTTATAGGTGAAAATGGTGTTGGACAAAGTAAGGGAGTGTTTGTTTTTTCAGGAAAAGAGCTTCTGATCACTTATGTCTGCTCCGTACAGACGCGGGAAGACATTTGGGACGCGCAGACTGTTTGTTTTTTAGAAGACATTCCACTTAAAAACCTCTTCCCTACCTCTTCCTCAAACAGACATGACCCCTCCTCTTTTTACCACTTCTCACACATCAGATAACACAAAACACAACTCCATCCTTCATCCTCTCAAAACCCTACCCAAACACCACCACCCAACGCCTCCCTCCTCCACAGTCCAGCCCTCCTCCTTCCTCCTCCTCCCAGCCCAGCCCGACGTGCAGAGGTATCTTCCTCTCTTTTTTTTCTTTAATCGATATTGTTTGTCTCAATATCTTTTTTGTGAGTTATAATAAATCGTATCCTTTTTTTCTATAATCCTTTTTTGTTATCTGCCCTAATTCTTTATTCTTTAATTGATATGTTTGGCTCATAGTATCTTCTTTTCTTTAGTCCTTTTTTGTGAGTTATAGTAAAGTATAATAACTATTATTTACATCTTAGCTTCTTGTTTTGTTTTTTCAATGGAAATTACTTTGTGGTTTTTTTTTCATTGGAAATTATTGTTCATGAAGTGAATTTTTCTTTGATAAATAATTGCTAATTTTTTAAATCAGTGTTTTTTCTTTATATATGTTTTTTGTGTGTTTGTTTAGATGATGGGTTTGATATTAGTTTATTTTATTTTAAATTTCAGTTTATTTCAGCAATCTGCAAAAGTTAAAAAACAAACAGTATTCCTCTTGCACACTGCAGACCTTTAGTCTATATCTTTTCCTGCAGATGTGTGCAGATGTGGTCTGCAGACTGCAGACCTTTTGCTTCAGAAAAAACAAACAGCACCTAAGTGAGTGATGCAAAATTCCACAGATCTTCTTCGCGTTCTCCGTAAGAGAGCTATTAAAAATACACAGAAAATTAGGATTAAGAAAATTGGGATTAAAAGGTAAAAGGAAAAAAAATGGTGCTTGCAATAATTCTTACAACTTAACATGTTGGGTGATATGAAAAGGGCGTAATTACGAAGTATTTTCCGGGAAAAGGGTAGTATTGGAGCAAATGTTTTGCGAAATCAAGATTCCGTCCTTCATGTGGGATAAAAACTGGCGAAACAAAAGGTTGACCGGAATAGATGATGTAGTTTTAATTTGTAATTTGAGTAAGTTGTATAATTAGCATAGTAACCGAAGATTTTAATTTTAGTTCTATCTAGCATCTTGTTGATAGAACAATTTGTAAACTTTGGGGTGATATGAAATGAAATTTGTTGTCCAAAAAAAAATATGATAAATATGATGTTATATAATTAATAAAAAAAGTTATGTTTAAGAAAACACATGTATTTGAAGGTTGTAAAACCAGTTTATTATACTTATAAAATAAAATGTAATGTAATTTGTTAGCATATATAGTGGTCAAGTTATATATTTAAAAAATGAACATTGAGGTGACAATTAAGTTAATTTTTATAACATTTTTTGTTTCAAATAGGAATTAACTTTAATTTTTTAATACCACCTATTTTTTATTACTTTACATATAACTTTATTTAAAGTATTAATAATTTTATATTAAGTTTATTTGATTAATAATATAATAACTTCTTTAATTAAAAAGCAATTATTCTTAATTAAGTAAACCAAAAGAAATAATATCTTTATTAAAAGATAAATATCTTTAATTATGTAGGAAAAATAATATCTCTAAATAAAGAGTTAAATGTCATTTTCATCCTGGAGGTTTGGTTATTTTTGTGAGTTTCACCCAAAAGTTTATTTTTTCTCATCTGGGTCCCCAAGGCTTCAATATCTTTCCGTTTCCATCCAACTCATTAACTCCATCCATTTTTTCTGTTAACTTTTTGTAAAAAGACTAAAATACCCTTATATATATTTTAAAAAATAAATCTTTAATATATATATATATATATATATATGGATATATGTATTCTCTCCCCCCTCTTTCTACATCCAAGCACCGCTACACCACCCCTAACCCACCATCACCGTCTCAACACCAGCTCACAAATCTCCCCTCCCCCCTTTGATTCGAACCCTCTCCTCCCCTTCCCTTCGAATAATGTCGCCCCAAACAATCTCTAACTTATCCGCCTCCCCTTCCTCAAAAACCAATGGGGCCTACAGTTACAGCTTCATTCCATGCAGATCATCTTCTCCTGTAAGTGAGTAGTCCGAATAAGTTACCAACTGACCCATTTTGGTACAAATCTCACATGGGTATCTTTTATTATTAATTCTTTTAATATATAGATCAAATTTGACCATAACAAGACTCTGATTACAAAACGTACACACAGACACACTAATAGTTTAATCCCACACACATACACACAAACATACTAATTTGAGGGCCGAGGCAATTTATATCTACACACAAACGTACAACTGACCCATTCGGGAGACCCTCACTTTAACACAAGAACACAGCTAGTCTTGCGATAACAGTCACCTCTAGAGAATGTTGTAGCAACTCCACGTTAAGCATAAGTGTGCACTAGTTCACACCACTTTAATAAACTAATTACTATTAATCCATCCCAAGGTAAAGTCGGATCCCGAAGCAGCACTTCGTGTCGGTATTGATTTTTATGTTTATCACTCTCATTCTCTTTCTTTTATTTTATCTTGTTTTTAATAAAAGCAACTTGAAACTGAGTAGGGGAAGTTGTATCTTAGGGTTCGATACTCGGTACTTGCTATTACCTATACTACACTCGATAGGTCCACTTGCCTATCGTGTGGGTTTAGACTAATCAGCAGATATCGTTTTACTTTTATAAATTTAAAACTTCGATAAGTGTTTTAATTTGAAGGTCACCTTTAATTACCCTTTTGCACCGAGTCTTCACATTTCTTTCGGGAAAGTGTTGGCTTTAAAAAGGAAGTTTTAAAAAAGACCTAATCCACACGACATCAGTGAAAAATTTGAACAAGAAATCTTATGATATGTTGGAATGGTATGGTGTTATGTAACCATGGAAGTAAGTTGGTTTGGTTTTGTTTATTGTACGCATGGCCATGGTTACTTCTCTTATATTATCAACATTTGATAGTAGGAATGTGATTATTTTATATTATGGTAATAATATAGATATTATTTCGGGATGATTTCGATACTCGATATGGTTAGATGTCGAAACTTTTAGCTATTTCTTACGTACATATATATTTTCTTTAAAATATATGTAGAGAAAGAAGAAATTATGGCCCCCGTGTTGAGAGTTAATGCGGAGGCAGGAGACTTTTCACTTCCTATATCATTCGAGCAGCTGGCCAGAATGATAGCGCAACAAGTGAACCATGCTCTTAATCAGCGTGAGATAAAGATGGATATTGGAAGTAACAGAAGTGTGGGCGCATCAGGTGGTAGTAGACTACAAGAGTAGGGTTGAATGGAGGTGGAAATGAAGGAGGAATCCATGCTGGAAGTTTTGCAGGTAAAGACACTTGATATTGGTTTTAATGGTAAGGATTTTCTAAACTAAATGTTGAATACATAGGTTGATTGAATTACCGTATTAGAGGTGCTGAGCAGGGGCGAAGTATTTTGAGGGCCGGGGTGGCCCTGGCCCCCTGTTTTTTGGCGCAGTAGTAGAAATTTACGATTTTCGTAGGTGAATTTAGTCCGGGTTGAGTTCGGCCCCCGCCGATTTGCCACTACCGATCGAAAAAAATTGAGTCCGGCCCCCGCCGATTGGCGAACCTAGCTTCGCCACTGGTGCTGAGGTGGCAACATGTGAGACTTTGAGTTGTGTAAAAAGGTAATCAAACCCTCAACGATTAACCAGATGCCAAAACCGGTGTAGAACCAAACCGGAATCGGTGGACAAACCAGTTTGGTAAAAAACCGGTACAATTGGAGACCGGAAAAAAAACGATTTGGCTAACTTTAGTCCAATCCTTGTAGTGGACAAAAACAATGTAGTTTAACAGTAGAATTAGAAAGCGTGTGACTTGTCGTTTTAAAAAAATACACGGTTTAACTGGTAATGGAAACACTAGTGGTCATTACCGCTAGTGAAATCAAATCAGGAGAAAATATGGGTTGTAACAAAAGTGGACTTTAGGTTAGGCATTTGTGTCCATACGTAGTGCATATAGTTTCTTATTGTCAAAGTAAAACACTAAAACGACTCCTTTAGCCACCCATGTCCGAAATTTTCCATATAATCTCTCAAATCACTTTTACTTTAAAGTTATTCAATTGAACTTTACTTTGGGTAATTCAATTAGCTCATTCCACATCTCGATCTCATCAAGAAGAAGACAACCACGTATTTGAGTTCAATTTTTAATTATAATAAGTTATAAATGTATGATTTAGGGCCTAACAACAATATTTTGAAGTTCAGTTAATTATTGAACAAATTTTTTTTTTTGAATGGCCAACAAATCCACACCCAAGTAAACTCGGTACTGGCAAAATTCCCGTAATCCCCAAGGGACTTACAGAGATTTGCCGGACCACACCAGATGCGCGGGAACCCGTGGAATGGGTAAACCCTCGCCCCCCCTCAGACTCGAACCCGGGTAAAATCCGGGCCCAAGCTTCACCAGGATGTCCATCACATGCATCCAGTAGGAATCGAACCCGGCTCCCCCAAGGAGGAAACCGGTCCTTTCCCCATCTGGGCTACATAATCAGGACAATTATTGAACAAACTAATTCATTGGTTTGGTCTAGACTTAAAAGAACAAATAATGTTAATACAAAAAGTAGAATATTTAAAAATATATAATGAAAACGTTAGACAACTTTTCAAACTTCCTTTTACACATGTTCTATGTGTACCTTTTAGACTTTCTCAAAAGAAATGACGACAACACAGAAATTGTATCTAGTTTCCAAGTCTAAAATGACTTTTAGAATTTAGACTATCTCTTCACTATTTTTTTCCAAATTGTCGTTATGTGGCACTTTCCTTCAGACATCTCTTGACACAACCCTTGAAAACAATTTTGAATTCTGTCTTCTCCGTCCTCCCTCCCCTCAAGAACAATTTATGTTGTTCTAGGCTAAGGACGAAAAAAAAAAAGTTGAATGTATTGGTTATGTAACTTGAAGAAAAGTTGGTAAGAAATAACCGAACAATGCACTTATGGCTGTAAATAAGCCGAGTCGAGTTGAACCCCGCCGAGCCCATTATTTTATCGAGCCTAAATGTTGAGCTAGGACTCGGCTCGTTTAAAACCGAGTCGAGCCGGCCCGCCTCACGAGCAACCCAATTTATTTTTTTATTTTTTAAAATATTAATATTATATAAGAAATTGATATTTTATTTTTGTATTTGCTTATGCTAAATCACATGACCAATAATGCAAAATAAATAGTTCATGAACTATAACCATTTTTATATTTTTCTACATATTTCTTCATTGGAAATAAAAAATTGTTCTTACAATAATGGGTTATTTGGATATTTAAATCATAGTATATTTTTAGTTAGATGTTATGTTTATATATATATATATATATATATATATATATATATATATATATATATATATATATATATTTTGTTACACTCTACATGAATTGTAATATAGGCTTTAATTTAAATTAGGCAAACGAGCGAAAGAAACGAGCCATCTAACGAGCGAGCCACGAGTCAAACTCACCTTAGCTCGGGCTCGGCTCATTTACAAACTAGGCCGAGCTCGGTTACAGTCAAGCTTTTTTCGAGCGAGCCGGGAAATTTTCGAACAGCCCAAAATGCACTTTAATATATGGTTGTACCAGTCTATGTTTTGAAAAATACAAATTGATACCAATCTAGCATTATATTTTTCGCATCTGTTGCTAAATTTTCAAGGTCTAGCGTTTCTAAATTACCATAAATCTAGAAGGTGTGAACACAAAAATAAAAGGTTCGATGTGACTGACACTTCGGTAAAAAGTATAAACCATTAGAAATTGATGTCGGTTCAATTGGGTACATGTAAGTGTTGTGTTGTGTTGTCTTATGGTATGTAAAAAACGTTGTGAAATAAAGGGATACAAGTAGTTATTATTATAAAATGAACACCAAAAACATACTCAGTTTAATGTTAACACTTTGCATTTCAGAAGACGAAAGTTCAAACAAGACCAGGATAATAGTGGTTGTTATTGTGACAGTAAGTGTCATCATAATAATCGCTTCCATTTGTATCTTCTTAAGATTGAAGAAGAAGAAGACGGAGGAAATGACGCATTCCATAGATAATGAGAGTAAGTTCCGACTTACCTGCTAATATTTACGAGGACTTAAGTGATAATATTTGAATTTCAAAGGTGATTTTGTGAGAGCACCATTCACAAAATAAAAGAAAATAGTATTGTTATTTAATCATATACGGATTACGGTTTAAAAGAAATAAACAGATTACAAATAAAAGTAGGTAATTACAATACAAAGGAAATAAAGAGAAAAAATGGATTACATATGATGGGAAGTCACGGTCCAGTCAAAGATAAAGTTAAAGAGTCCTAATTAGCTCAAACTATGTAGCTAGTGGTAATAAGAGTGGAATCCACGAAGAGTCTGTGGTCAGTGTTTTGAAATTTAATTGACTGTAAAGATAAAAAGTTTATGAAGCTTGCTAATTGTTGAATGGAAAGGGCTGTTATCCAACGAATTGAGAGTAATTATAATGTGTCACTTAGAAAAATGATTATTTGAGAAAACAATAATTCATTAAGAGGATCACACGCAGTTTAACTTGTAAATCCTAAAGTTCTATCACACTTAGATTTGTAACCACAATTGCAAGATGATACTAACGAGTTAGGTGTTCAAGGTTTGGGCGTCAATAGCTATCAACATCAAAAAATTGACAAAGATATGCTTCGTGACTCTAGAACATGGAAACCCTAATATCAGGTTAACGCAAATTCAACCGAATTCATTTCACAAAGTTAATAGTGCAAGAATAAATTAACAATTCGTGAATCCAACAAAATTAAGATAATTAACACAATTGTTCAAGTAGCCCAATGCAAATACAATGGCACAAATACTAATTGTTCAAGAACTTTAATAAAATCCTATAAATCTCCCTGAAGTGAATCCTATGAAGTTAACTTCTCATGATTGATGAAGCTTCAATAAGTGATGCAACAAAAGAAGGAGAAGCCATTAAAACTTGGTGATCGATCTTGGAAGGAGGTTTGGTGTTCTTGGATGAATGATGATGAAGAATGATGATTTTGGTTGATGATATGAAATGGTTAATGGAATGAAAGTTGTGTTTTCAAATCTCCAAAATGTGATTATAATGGTCCCCTCATGAGTCTTGGTCAATCCCCCATTTAATTCCTGTTTAGTCCCCCCAATAAATGTGTTAAAAACTCACTTTTGACCAGCTAGGGCTGTCGGCGATGGCCTGGGAACCCGTCGCCGACGTAAATGCATCGGCTACAGCAGTTTCAATTGCCGATAGGATAGCGACGATAAACTTATTTTCTTCATAACTTTTTTTGTTTCAACTTCGTTTTCATGGCCACGTCTTCTGTTTTCAATCCTCTATTATGTCATACATTAATATCTTCATTTCCACTTCATGTATTTTTCCAGAACACATCCAATCTTCGTGTTTAACTTACAAAACAACAATTTCTTGTAGTTATTCAAGTCCACACATAACATCACACAAAAACACATAAAATTTAATATTTAAGCACTTAAACACTTATGCCAAACCCATCTCATGAACAAACATAAGGAAAAATTCAAACATGAAGAGAAGGCTAATACAAAACAAGGCGGCTGAGGCACGAATGCAACACACTGCCCTTAAAATAGATTTCAGGCCACCCAGGTGCACCCGTCTGTTTCCCAAGGTACAACAACCTAAGCAGTCTGTACTGCCAAAATTAACCTAGCACCTGAAGACTACCGTAAACAAGAGCCTATAAGTTTGAAAAGTTTGAGAAATTGTTAAAGATTGAGTGTGAGTTTGCAAACTTTCATTTTCTATATCTTCAACTGAGCACCAAAGTCTATGTAAATAGACTAACAAAGCCATATGAAGAATTCTCATTGAATTCGAAATTCAATAGAATTATGCCTGGTTCATTAGTGTAATGAATTTTGCAGTTAATCAGACTTCACAGTTACGAATTTGAAAGGTATTGATCACACCAGTTAACTGCGCCTAGCCACTAGCTCGAGCTGCACTAGATCTCATCCAATTAAAAATATTAAGGCGGCTCGTGATGATGCAAGCGTGTGAAGTGCAAAGTGCACCATCAAAACGCCACATTACACCCATCGCCTTGGTCCCGGACTCATGCCTGGGTGCGGGCACGTGTTAGGTTCTTTGCACCCTCCTAGCTGTCACTGGGTGTGTCTTGTTGTATGGGAATACATTCCTCCACAAACTTCTCCTTATAAACCAACACATGATTTATTTTTCCACCAATCTGGGACGAGCACAATTTCCCGCAACTACACACACTTAAAGCTTAGATCTCTCATTCACGTCTTAGCTTTATAATTAATTTATTATTGGATTAATCAAATATAATAGATATTTACATAAATTTCCAACAATCCCTCACATGAATGCAGATAGACCCATACACTTGGGTGTCACAATAAAATTTCAGTGGTTAAGCCGTGCAGGATAGGTAGGTATTCCCTTTAAGCCCTCCTTTATGATGTGTACTTTGTCTCCTAGTGGTTAGTGGATGTGATGTCCTTGAACCAACCCCCTTTTTTTGTAGACGTTATTACCCTATCCGTTTATGGTCATGGAACACTCTCCTGGTTCGAGGAGAGCTCTAGGAATATTGCACCCCCACAATTCCATTTGAAACGACCCCACTTCTCTATGACCTAGGTGATTTTACTAAATCATTAAAAGTCGTATGCTTAGCCTCCTTGACATCACTGATTTATTTTAAGGATGGATTAGGAAATATGCACTCCATGCAACTGCCTTTGTGGATTGTGGTACTCCCCCACAGTGACCTTAGTATGTACAGTTAGGTCGTCCTATTGAGCCTAGATCATGAAATCTCCAATTTTCTAGGATAGGTTTTCCATTGTACAAACTTACTCCAAGGGCTTTAGACCCATTACTTTCGCCGACTTGTGCATTGCCTCTCTGCTTAAGACTTTTCTAACCGGATCCATAATGTTATCCTTTGACTTCACATAGCCAATACTGATAACCCTCGTTGAGTGCGGTTGTTGTATCATACTATGCCAACATCGTATATGCCTTGATTTTCCATTATACATTACACTTTGAACTATACCAATAGCCGATTCCAATCACAGTGTACACAAATAGCCATCACAGGCTTAGGCCATCTTGGAATATATTCCAAGAATTGACGTATATATTATGCCTCTTCTTCAGCTTTATATAAAGCAATGAACTCATATTCCATTGTGGATCTAGCTATATGAGTTTGCTTGGATGATTACCAAGATATAATTGTTCTTCCAAGGGTAAACACATAACCACTTGTGGGTTTAGAATTTATTATATCGCATATCCAGTTGGCATCACTCTTTCCTTCCACGACAAATGGATCTTGGCCATAATGCATTCCATAATTCCTCATGTATATCAAATACCTTAGAAATCTTGTCATGCTCTTCCAATGTTCAGAACTAGGATTACTATTATATCTACATAGCCTGCTTACAACATATGCTAAGTCTGGCTTGGTACATGACATGATATACAAAGACTACCAATGATCCTTGAATACTCCAAATGAGCAACACCCTCACCTCCATTATTTGACAAATGTTGAGAGATATCAATAAGAGTTTGGGCCACACTCGGGTACTCTGGATTGAAGTTCTCAAGGATCATACCCACATAATGAGACTGACTTAACACAAGACCAGTTTGAGTCCTAATAATCTTCACTACCAAGAATCACATCAGCTAGACCCATGTCTTTCATGTCAAATCTCGTTTTCAACATGTCTTTAGTAGATCTGATCATCTTGTCATCATTTCCAATGACAAGCATATCATCTACATAAAGGCATAAGATTACATAACCTCTAAACGTGTCTTTCACATAGACACACTTGTCACATTCATTTATTTTGGAACCACTATTAAGTATAACATAGTCAAGCTTTTGATGCCATTGTTTTGAGCTTGCTTTAAGCCATACAGTGACTTCACGAGTTTACATACTTTTCCTTCTTGGCTAGGAGCAGAAAAACCCTCAGGTTGCTCCACGTAAATCTCTTCTCTTAATTCCCCATTTCAAAATGCGGTTTTTACATCCATTTGATGTGTTTCCAAATTTCTTAGAGCTGCAATTGCATGCACCAAATTAATAGAGGTTGTTCTAGCCAGAGGAGAGTATGTATCAAAGTAGTCAACACTTTCTTTTGTCTATATCCTTTGATCACAAATCTTGCCTTATATTTTTCTATAGAGCCATTAGCTCTCATTTTTCTCTTGAATATCCATCGATATCCAAGTGGCTTATACCCTGGTAGAAGATCAACTAACTCTCAAGTATGATTATGCAAAATAGAATCTTTCACTTTTTATGGCTTCTTTCCATTGAGATCCATCTGTAGAGGTGACTGCTCTCAATAGGTTTCAGACTCACTCTCATCAACGTAGGTAATAAAATCAGGCCCAAAAGATTTTTCAATCCTTTGCATTTTTCTTCTTCTTGGCTCAACCTCTTCAGCCTCTGATTGTTCATGTGTTTCATCTTGAAAAACTTTATCAACCGTTGTTGATGGACACATGAGTTTGTTTTAACATTGGAGACTCCTTTTCAAAATAACTTGCATTTCCTGGCCTTGTTTCTATGATGGAGTTCTTGTGTACATCAGGAGTCTTGGACTCATGTACAAGAAAATGTTGTGAAGTCCCATTGTGGGCATATCCAACAAATATGCAATCAAAAGTTTTGGGCCCAATTCTAAGAGCCTTGGGAGGTGTAACAATTACCTTGGCCATGCACCCCCACACTTTTAAGTATTTGTAGGATGAAGTTTTCCCTACCATAACTCATATGGTGTTACATCCTTATTCCTGAAATGAACTTTATTCAACAAAAAATTGGCCGACAAATGGCCTCCCCCCACATTTCTTGGTGTATCCCGAAACTTATCAACATAGCATTCGTCATTTCTTTTATTGTGCGATTCTTTCATTGTGCAATGCCATTTTATTATGGTGTGTAAGGTGGGGTCATTCTTATATTATGCCACTTTTGGCATATTCATCCCCAAATGGTGAAACATATTCACCTCCTCTATCACTTCCCACACATTTTATTTTCTTATTGAGTTGATTTACAACTTCAGCTTTATACAAGATAAACTTGCCAATTGCTTCATCCTTGCTCTTATGTAAATACACATAACAATACCTTGTATTGTGATCGAAAAGTAATAAAATACTTATTGCTTAGGGAATCGATTTGAGTCACCCACATTGGTGTGAATCAAGTCAAGGGTCTCATTTATTCGATTAACTGATTGAAATGGTGATCTTTTTTGTTTAGCTTCAACACATGTTTTACTTTCTGATTTAGAGTCAATGGCAAAAGTTACTATGTAATCTCGTTTAATTAAATGATGGGTCAAATAAAAAGTCACATGACCAAGACGCCCATGCCAAACATTAGAAGACTCAATGAAGTAAGTAGAGGTAAAAGCATTCTTATTAATGTTCTTAATAACAACCATTACATTGAGTTTGAACTTACCATTTTAGGCCTAGCCCTTACCAACAAACATACCACACTTACTTAAAACCAACTTGTCACTCTTATAGAGTAAACAAAAGCCATACTTATTAAGCAACCAACCCAACATAAGACTTTTTCGTGAGTCGGGAACATAAAACACATTGGTTAAAGTGAGCTCTTTTCCAGACGTCCACTTCCAGATCACATCACCATCACCCTTGATATCAGCTGTAGCAGCATTCCCCATGCATAACTTTTCATCTCTCACCACTTCTTTAAATGTACTAAAGAGGATCTTATCAAGGCAAACATGGTGTGTAGCCCTAGTTTCCACCCACCATCCTTTTGGGTTGTTAGACACCAAATTCACCTCCTCCATCATGGAAGTGAGGTCTGACATCATAGCCACCAAAGGCACATGATCATCAACAGCCATAATAGCCTTCTCACATTTAGGTACCTTGTATTGATTAGCTTCGTGACCAACTTCATTACAATTGTAACATTTTCCCTTGAAGGAAACAACATTATTTTTCACACCACCATTTCTAGGCCCAAGGTCCACACCTTTATTCTTCTTTTTTCCATTAAATTTATGGCCTTTGTTACCCTTGTGCCCCCTTGAGGACTGACCATGCTCAACCATGTTAGCTTTTGCAGAAACTTCAACTTGAGTTCCTCTTTTTGACACCCTATTATCTCCCCTAATATGCAAGCGAACCACAAGATCTTTAATGATCTTTTACTTTCGCTTATGATTAAGGTAATTCTTGAAGTCTGTCCAACTAGGAGGAAGTTTTTCAAACATTTCAGCCACTTTGAATGTTTCATTAAGATTCATTCCTTCAAATAGAATGTCAATAAGGATCACTTGCAACAATTTGACTTGACTAATAACAATTCTGGAATCCACCATTTTATAGACCAAAACTGAGCTACAACAAACATTTTTCTATTTTAGTACTAGCATCTTCAGTTTTTGTACTTGTGTTCCAAAGATTTCCAAAGTTCTATGGTAGTGGGTATCTTGCAGTACACATTATACAACGGGTCTGCAAAGCCTGGGTCACTTAGGTATAAACCAAAGAACTTTTTTGGTTTCTCAGCATGATTAGCAACTGCCTGAGCCACTTGGGTACAAACCAATGGTCCCATATTGGTGAACGAACATGCAACTATAGTATTTGGAAGATTCACGTTTAATGTCATTTCTGTAACAAGAGAAAAAAATAATCAGTGTTTAGAAGTATTGGTTTACAACATTCAAGCCAATGAATAATCCTTTGCATTATAGACAGTTTGGTTACAGAACACCAAACAATTTGGCTGACCGAAGACCAAACAGTTTGGTTTACAGCGAACCAAGAAAACTCACAAAGAGTTTAAAGAACAGTTTTGTTTAGTAATCCGAAAAATTTTAAACAACATATGAAGAGAGTTTTAAAATTTTGTTTTAAGCTTAAAAGAGCACTGTTCATACAATTCAAAAGAAATAAACAAATTACAAATAAAAGTAGTTAATTACAATACAAACACTAGAATAAAAGTAAGCAATAGAGGCGAATGGCGTCGCCTCTATTGCTAAAAAATGTCGCCGCTAAAGGCACTAGCGATGACGTCGCCGCTAAAAACTTGTCGCAAAAGCACATATTTTCGTCGCTATCGAATGTCGCCTCTAATAGTTATCCTCGCTAACACTTGTGAAACAATAGAGGCAACTTTTATCGTCTTTCATTACGTTGGTCGCTAATACGTATGGAGCAATAGAGGCTATCTATTGGTATATTTTTTTCTTCTAATTTTCCAGCTTTTTTTCCTGTTTCAAACCTGCTATTATCCGGTTTACGATACACTAAAACAACATATATCACATGATTTAAACATAATGTCACAAACATAACGTTACAATCATCCTCGTTTTAAACACAAATCGTTTATAAACTATGCCAAATCAAGATCATCACCGCTTCCATAATCGTTGTTTCCCTTTCATCATCACCGCTATCAACATCGATTTCTTCATTTAAATAGCTTCCCAGTTTGGCTCGAAATTCTGGGTTCTTGAACATATCTTTAAAATAACTCTACAAAGTATCAAAGCTAACCATATCTATTAATTAATGTACTATCAAACATATATATCTCTATCCATTTTTATCAAACTTAATAATAACATATGCCAACTTTATCAAAGTAATAATAAAACCAACCAATATATACAAAATGCCTAAGAATAAAAAATGAAAGAAGGTGGCTGAGGCACGTGCTCAACACGTTGCCCTTAACACAGATTTCGTGCCACCAGGGCGAACCTGTCTATTTCTCACGGTACAACAGCCTAAGCAGTTTTTACTGCCGAAATTAACCTATCTCCTGAAAAACTACCTCAAATAAGAGCCTGCAAGTATGAAAGTTAGGAAAATTGTCAGAGATAGTGCGTGAGCTTGCACACATTTGTTGTCAATCCTAGCAATTGGCTCAAGCTGCACCAGACACCGTTTAGTTAAGAATATAAAAGCGTCTCTCAAGTGGCTTGCGGCGAGGCGAGCATGCAAAATTTGCCATCAAAACACTCATCGCCCTCGTCCAGGTCTCGTGCCTGGGCACGAGCACATGTTGGCTGCGAACCCTCCTAGATGCCACTGGGTGGGTCCTGTTGTATAGGAATAAGTTCCTCTACAGACTTCTCCTCATCAATCAACACAAGAATCGTTTTTCCACCAATGTGGGTCAAACAAAATTTCTCACAACCAGACACTTAAAGCTTAGATCTCTTATTCACATCTTAACTTAATAATTAAATTATTATTATATTAATCAAATGTAATAAATAATTACATAAATTTCCAACAATTTTCTCATTGAAAATCGAAGTTACACACGCACAAGAGAAGGAGCAATCAACGCCACAGACTGACCTGTTTTGTCCCATTCTTATGGAAAGAAACAAAATCACATACAACAAAGGTTGACCCAATAAAAATTGTACCTACCGGATAAAATGTAGTAAATAAAATATGTCTCATATTATGTACAAATTTAAGTTGAGTTTATATCATCACACACAAACACTTCATCTCTAAAGTTACTACTAACAGTCTTTTTCCTTACTAGTAGAAACTATGGATATTGGCACTGTTGAATCATTGCAATACAACTTTAGTTTAGTGAAAACAGCCACAAATGACTTTTCTGATGACAATAAGTTGGGAGAAGGCGGATTTGGAGCAGTTTACAAGGTATATATAATCTATTGTTGCATGTTATGTGCCAAAAGTTGACCGTTATTCACGTTAATAGAAGTGTTAATATGTGTATGATATTTATTTAGGGTAAGCTTGGAGATGAGCAGGAGATAGCAGTTAAGAGGTTAGCGAGGTATTCTGGGCAGGTGGTAGGACAGCACATTCCAGGTTTCGTATTCCTATAAACCTAACTGAAGATTCTATGTGCTACATATAACCTAATAGTGATGTTGCACAACTGCTTAAAAAAACTGATTTGATTATCTAGGATGAAGCACCCATGACTCATAAACATGCTTTTGAAGCAGTAGATCGAAGTTTAAAATATGTATTTGGTGTTCATGATGTTGACTCGTCTGATTTGTTATTTGGTGGAAAGGTCGTTGTGTTTGGGGGTGACTTTAGACAAATTCTACCAGTTGTACCAAATGGAACTAGGCATGACATTGTTAATGCCTCTTTAAGTTCATCATACATTTGGCACAAATGCGTTGTTTTAGAATTAACAAAAAATATGAGGTTGCTTTTAGGAAGCTGCAAGTCTGATATTAAGGAAACTAAAAAGTTTGCATCTTGGCTTCTGGATATAGGAGAAGGAAAGGAGGATACAATAAGTGATGGTCAAGATGTTATTGAGATACTTGATGACTTACTTATTCCTCAATCTTCGAATCCTGTTTCTGATTTGATATCCTTTGTGTATCCGTCACTTTTGGATAATATCCACATGCCGAATTATTTTCAAGATCGAGCTATATTGGCACCAAAGAATGAAGTTGTTCAAAAAATTAATGATAGATTACTTTTAGTGTTTCCTGGTGAGGAAATTGAGTATCTAAGTTCAGATAGTGTTTGTCAGTCTGAAGATGTTAACGAACAAGTTGATGAAAGATTAGTTTCTCCTGATGTTTTGAATGGTCTTAAGTTTTCTGGAATACCAAACCATCGTTTGGTTTTGAAAGTTGGTGTCCCCGTAATGTTACTCAGCAACATTGATCAGAAAAGCGGTTTGTGTAATGGGACAAGGTTACAAGTTGTTAAAATGGGAAAACGTGTAAGTGAAGCGAAAATCATTTCAGGAAGTAACATTGGAATGCGAACGTTTATCCCAAGAATTACTTTATCCCCTTCGGATAAGAAAATTCCTTTTAAATTTAACAGAAGACAAATCTCACTTGCTGTTTCTTTTGCAATGACAATAAACAAGAGTCAAGGACAATCCTTATCCAGAGTTGAGTTGTATTTGAAGGATCCAGTTTTTTTCACACGGGCAGTTGTATGTTGCTCTATCAAGAGTCAAAAGTCGAGATAGGCTGAAGATAGTTATACTGGATGAAGATGGTGAACTGACGAACAAAACATCAAACGTTGTATTACAAAGAAGTATTTCAAGATTTATAAATAATTTTATAATAGTTTGATGCTTTTTTTTACTTATCTTCATTGACGTTATGTACATAGAACTTCAATAATACAAGTATTGTTTTAATACTTTTTTATTTTTTCATTGGTTTGCACCGTGGGTCCCCACGGGACTCTAACCTAGTATAGTATAAACATGTCTCCTTATAATTAGAGAGTTCTAAGTAGAATGTTTGATAATATAATAACTGTTGCTAGTGAATTAAGTCTCACAAGGAGAAGAAATTTGCCGTTAAAAAAAAAAAAAAAAACTGTTGCTAGTGAATTAAGTTAACCTACAAATTTGTTTAAACCTAGATATAACAACCTATTAATATTAGGTTTCTTTTTTATAATAGAAAATAATAAACCTTTAGATTTTTATTGTGTTTTGTTAACATCATCTGATTATCATAAAAGTTTTCTATTTTTCTCTATCTTTTTATACTTTTTGGTGACATAAATCTAATATTACCCAACGTTTTTGCCATTGGTAAGTTATGAAAACAAGTTGGATATGGACCTTTCAAATTTTTTTAACGGCAAAAACGATGTGCCAATCACTATGACATCGGGCGTTGTGGTCAACGTCTACTATTCGACCGCTGCCAGTCCCTTGACTCTCCTAGATGCATGGAAATCCGACCTTCACACGCACGAAGACATGACAGTAGAATAATAGGTAAAACCTCGTCTACCATCCGAGTCGAACCGGCGTCACCATATTCGCTTTTCACTTGGATGCCGCAAAAAATATTGAAAAGAGTTGGAATTAAACCCGAGTAACAAGTAACACCGATTATTTTTCCCATCCACTCAACCACTACCTCACTGCCATGACCTTTCAATTAATGGATACTTTTTTGGCTTGGATTTCCATTTGGTCGACATGAATGGACCTTTCAATTACTTCAATTAACTTATGAAAACAAGTTGGATATGACCTTTCAATTGCGGACCGAATATTACGCAACCTTTAGAATGATTGTTGGAATGACATCTACTCTTTTCTTAAGCAAAGAATGACGGCTACCTTTAAACAAAAGGTGGGGGCACTCATCACGGTGGGAGATGTGACGAATATGAATTCGAATGGCCAAACAAATCGCAGAAAATCAAAGAAATAGGAAATTAGTAAGAGATAGGACTGTTCACGAGCCGAGTCGATCCGAACGAAGCTTTGCTCGTGCTTGGCTTGTTTACAAACCGAACCGAGCGGAGTGGCTCGTTTACAATCGAGCCGAAAACCGAACAAGCATTCTTCTAGCGCAAATTTTCCGAGCGAGCGCCGAGCGAGAATCGAGCGGAGATAATATGGACGATTATAAAATTGGGATGTTTCCTTCGATGTTTTCATTGTCGGGTGACAACTAAGGTCAAAATGTCCGATACTAACACTAATATTTAGATCCCAGTGTCCAAGGATAAGACTTAGATTGAGGCTGGTGAGGTGTTGAGCATACGTCAAACAACAGTTGTTGTATTGTGACGTAGGTGTGATATCAAACGACAATTAGCGATGGACGACTATTAACATAAAGAAGTCAATACTGTCACCTCATAACTTATTGTTTTACTATTAAACACTGTGTTAATTTTTTTTATTACGTTAAGTGGGCTGGTTATATTTTGTTTGCATATACTATAGTGAGTCAAATCTAATAGAATCTTATATATAAAGCCATAAATTTATCTATAAATTGTGCGTATATTTATTATTAAATAAATAAAACATTATTCGAGCCGAACCGATCCGAGCGTACCTTGTAGGAACCGTTCGCGTATAAAAATAAATAAACAATTTTTATAATACAAGAAGCAAAGGAAAATACGAATACAAATACTATTACAACTGAAATGAAAATTAATTACAAGAAGGGGATGAGAAAATGGAATATAGTGGCTGAGGATCGTGTTTGCCACGGGGCCCTTAAAATAAATTCCGAGCCTACCGGAGACTCGTTTTGTTTCCCAGGGTACAACAGCCGAAGCAGTGTGTACTGCCGGAGTGAGCACTAAACTCGAGTTGTACCTGAATACAAGAAGAAACAGAGCAGACAAAAGGCTGAAAAATTTTTTAGAGGAGAAGTATTAGAGAAGAATTCTCTTAGTGTATCCTGCAGTAGCCAAGTCCTTGGCTTTTATAGGGAACCAAGTTGTAACATAATAAAAGAAATTAATGCTGAGAATTAAATGGCATTGAACGTCTTCAATGTCATTTAATGACTGCTTTAATTTCCAGTCAAAGCTGTTGACTCGTCAGTTACAAGCTACAGTTCTGAACTGGTCTGTTGGGAGTCCGCGCGTGCGTCAGATGCACACTGGTGTCTGACCCGCCACACAGGCACAGGTTTACATGCGCAGGCGCCACGAAGTCGCGTACCACGTAATCCCGTTCTACGTCACGAGTCCGCCACCCGCGCGCCATGCGTCAGTGGAAGTCACTCTGTCTCGTATGCGGAACAGTCCGTTCTCCGCATTTACGTCAACTGTCCGCATATGCGCAGCTCACCTGTGTATCATCAAAAATACTTAGGCGACTCTCAAGCGGCTCGCGGCGACGCGAGTGTGCGAAGTGCAAAGTGCGCCATCAAAGCGCCACATTGCGCCTCATCGCCCACGCCACGCACGCGCGTGTTCGAGTGCGAGTTAAGGGTGCTTCGCACCCTTCGCGACTTCCATAGTGTGTGATTCCATGGAACACTTAGGATGGGGAGTTCCTCCTTATAAATAAGTTCAAGATTCATCTCCTTTCCAATGTGGGACAAGTTCTCCTTGCCACTTTCCATTTCACACTCCCAACTTAGTTGTTTCACTCTTCTACTTTCGAGCATCGATATCTCATTCATCCTAGCTCAGTTTTGGACGCGGTTTGGTTCGTTGCGGAGCTCTCACAACATAGAACATAAACCCACAAAGAAATATATAAATAAACCTCAGTTTCAAATATATATTTGTGACCAAAACTTAGGGAAAATCATTTTCCTAAAATTGTGAAAATAGCATTTTCACCTATTTTTCCAACAATCCCCCACATGAATGGAGATCGCCCCGTTCTTATAAGTATCAAAGATACGATTCGACAGTTGAGCATTGCAGGATAGGTAGGCGTAACCTTTGAACCTTCCTTTGTGAAGCATACTTAGCCTACTAGCGGTATGTAGAACTTGATGTCTCTGAACATACCCCATTTGTGTAAACGACAACACACTTCACACAACACTCTCCCTAGTTATGCCAACTCCTCATTGTCGTGTCCTTTATGGTCATGGAACACTATCCTGGTTCTGCGAGAGCTCTAGGATATGCGCCTCCCCACATATCCATTCGAAGCGACCACACTTCTCTCTAACATAGGTGATTCACACGAATCATTAAAAGCATCATGGTTATTTGATTACGCTCAATCATTAACCTGAAAATATGCTTAGCCTTCTCCTCAATGTCACTGATTGTAATGGACTAGGAAGTGTATAACTCCCTTTATTTAGTGTTGGGGTGCCCCCCACAGTGACTCCCTTTTGGTCGTATGATTAAGTTGTCCTATTGAACCTAGATATTGTGATCTCCAGTCAACTAGGTTAGGTTTCCCTCATACTCCCTTTTTCCATGGGCTTTAGTCCCATTCCTCTTGACGACTTATACATTAGCTCATTGCTTAAGCCTTTCGTTAACGGGTCTGCAATATTATCTATTGACTTAATGTAGTCAATTGTGATAACACCCAAATTGAGCAGTTGTCGTACCGTGTTATGTCTACGTCGAATATGTCTTGATTTGCCATTGTACATTGAGCTTTGAGCTCTACCAATCGCTGATTGGCTGTCACAATATATGCAAATAGCTGGCAATGGCTTTGGCCATCTTGGAATATCTTCCACAAATTGACGTAGTCACTCCGTTTCTTCTCCCGATTTATCTAAAGCGGTAAATTTAGATTCCATTGTGGATCTAGCTATTACCGTCTGCTTAGACAATTTCCAAGATATAGCCGCACCACCAAGTGTAAACACATAACCACTTGTAGATTTGGAATCTTTTATATCCGATATCCAGTTCGCATCAGTGTATCCTTCGATCACTGCTGGATGACGGGTATAATGCAGTCGCTAATCTCGCGTGTATCTTATGTATTTAAGCACCCGTTTTATACTTTTCCAATGTTCTTCACTTAGATTGCCAGTATATCTACTTAGCCTACTTACCGCGTAAGCCAAGTCAGGTCTTATACATGTCATTAGATACATTAGACTGCCAACGATTCTTGAGTACTCTAATTGAGCAACACCCTCGCCTCTATGTTTACTTAGATGGTGGGTCGTATCTATCAGACCTCGAGCTATACTCGTGTCTCCAGAACTGAATTTATCAAGAATCTTGTCCACATAATGAGATTGATTTAACACAAGACCATTTTGGGTTCTAACGATTTTGACTCCAAGAATCACATCCGCTAGACCCATATCTTTCATATCAAATCTCGATTTTAACATGTCTTTAGTAGATTTTATTATTTTATCATTACTCCCAATGATAAGGATATCATCTACATAAAGGCATAGAATAACATAACCTTCTTTTGTGTCTTTCGAGTAGACACATTTGTCGCATGACATGATCAAACTTTAGGTGCCATTGTTTTGGAGCTTGCTTCAAGCCATACAAAGACTTGACGAGTTTACATACTTTGCCCTCTTGTCCTGGGGCGGAGAAACCTTCTGGTTGCTCCGTGTAAATCTCTTCGTCTAAATCGCCACTTAGAAAGGCAGTTTTTACATCCATTTGGTGAACTTCCAAATTTCGTAAAGCCGCTATAGCAAGTACCAATCGAATGGAGGTTATTCGTGTGACAGGCGAGTAAGTATCAAAATAATCTAGACCTTCCTTTTGTCTAAATCCTTTGATTACCAACCTAGCCTTGTATTTATCAATACTTCCATCAGCTTTCATCTTCTTCTTGAATATCCAACGATATCCAAGTGGTTTACAACCAGGTGGAAGATCTACTAGCTCCCAAGTATGATTTTGCAATATAGATTCTATTTCATTCTTAATTGCTTCTTTCCATTGAGGCCCTTCCGAAGAGGTGACCGCTTCGCGGTAGGTATTGGGCTCACCCTCAACCATGTAGCTCAAGAAGTCTGGACCAAAGGATTTTTCAACCCTTGCCCTTTTGCTTCGTCTAAGCTCACCTTCTTCTATCTCAGGTCGTTCATGTCTTTGATCATGAATATCATTGCCAACCGGTGTTGATGAACTCGAAGGTACATCTTCAAACGGTATAGATGATGTTCCATGTGTTTGTCCTAACATAGGAAACACATTTTCAAAGTATGAAACAACATTTGGACTTGCCTCTATGAAAGTGTTTTCATGTACATCAGGATTTTTGGATTTATACACCAAAAACCGATGCGCACTACTTTCGTGTGCATAACCGATGAAAATACAATCAACGGTTTTGGGTCCTATCCTAAGCGCCTTAGGAGGTGGTACAATCACCTTTGCTAGGCACCCCCACACTTTGAGGAATTTGTACGATGGTTTCTTTTTGAGCCATAATTCATAAGGAGTCTCGTCCCTATTTTTGAGTGGTATCTTGTTCAAAATATGATTAGCTGAAAGAACGGCGTCCCCCCACATTTCGCGGTTCACTCCCGAACCAATCAACATGGCATTCATCATTTCCTTTAATGTGCGGTTCTTACGTTCCGCGGTGCCATTTGATTGTGGAGAATAGGGAGCGGTACACTCGTGTACAATTCCACTTTTTGCGCATAAATCCGCAAAAGGTGCAACATATTCGCCTCCTCGATCGCTTCTAACAGCTTTAATTTTCTTTTTAAGTTGATTCTCAACTTTATTTTTGTACAAGATGAACTTGTCTATTGCTTCATCTTTACTTTTAAGTAAATATACATAGCAATATTTAGTACAATCATCAATAAACGTGATGAAGTACTTGTTTCCACCCATTGTGGGAACCGCTTTTAAATAACATACATCGGTGTGAATTAAATCAAGTGGTTCGGTTATTCGTTCAACCGATTTAAAGGGTGATCTTGTAAGTTTGGATTCAACACATGGTTCGCATTTAGAATTGGATTCAATGTGGAATGTAGGTATGCAATGTTATTTCATCAAACGTCGTATTGAATTAAAATTTGTATGACCTAGTCTAGCATGCCAAACATTTGAAGACTCATGCATATAAATAGAAGTAGTAGCATTTTCATTCATTTCATTCTTAACGACCATTACATTCATTTTAAACATGCCATTGAGGGCGTAGCCCTTGCCTACAAACATTCCACGCCTAGAAAGGACAAAATTATCCGATTCAAACACTAGACGAAATCCAAACTTGTTGAGCATCCAACCTGAAACGAGGTTCTTGCGTATCTCTAGTACATAGAAAACCTTGCTCAACTTGAGTTCCTTGCCGGAAGTCATCTTCAAGAACACATCGCCTTCACCCTTGATGTCGGCGGTAGCCTTATTTCCCATATAAAGCTTATCTTCACCCGTCAGTTCCTTGAATGTTGAGAAAAGTGCCTTATCTCCACAAACATGACGGGTTGCACCCGTGTCAACGAACCATCCCGAAGGGTTGTTATCACCCACCACGTTGACCTCTTCAACCATAGCTCCTTGCTCGGTTATCATCGCCACTAAAGGCATTCCATCATCATCCACCATGTGCGCACGCTCACGCTTTGGATTCTTGCATTGGTTAGACCGGTGCCCCGTCTCGTTACAGTTGTAACATATCCCTTGGAAAGATTGAGGTTTCTTTTTCACAACCTCCTTCTTTGGTCCAAGGTTAACCTTTACTTTTCCCTTGTTCTTCTTCCCACCTTTAGCCTTTTTAGCCTTTGAGGATTGCCCATGTTCCACCATATTTGCCTTAGCCTCGGCGCGCAAATTGGTGGATTTTTAAGCAATTCTATTATCCTCCTCAATTCTAAGACGAACAATAAGCTCCTCAAGAGTCATCTCCTTTCGTTTGTACTTGAGATAATTCTTATAGTCAAGCCAAGTAGGAGGTAACTTTTCGATCATGGCGGCCACTTGAAATGTCTCACTAAGTTCCATACCCTCGGAATGGACTTCGTGTAGTATAATTTGCAACTCTTGGACTTGATTCTTAACGCTTTTGGAGTCTACCATTTTGAAGTCCAAGAAACGGGCTACAACGAATTTCTTCGTTCCAGCATCCTCCGTTTTGTACTTTTTGTCTAAAGAGTCCCATAATTCTTTGGCAGTCTTTAGAGTGTAGTACACATTATACAACGAATCCACGAGGCCGTTTAGAACATAGTTACGACATAGGAGATCCGAATGCTTCCAAGCATCTAGCGCGCTCTGAAATTGAACGTCGCTCTCCCTGTCTTTTGGTTGGGGAGCGGTTTCCGTTAAGAACCTCGCAAGGTTCAAGGTGGTCAAATAGAAGAACATCTTCTGTTGCCACCTTTTGAAGTGGAGGCCCGAAAACTTTTCGGGTTTTTCAGCATGATTCGCCACAGTAGACGCTCCCACTGTGGCGTTAGGCAAAGGTGTTCCGACAACAGTGGTGTTTGGTGGTTGAGTTGACATTCTGAAAATTAGAAAACCAACTAAGTTAATATTTTTTAATAAAAACGATGTTCTAAAAAAATAACTTAGTTATTGTCAACAAAAAAAAAATTCTAATTTGGTTTAGTAAACTATTAAAAACACCCAAAGTGAATAAAATAGAGACCACCCTAAGGTAGGGTCTAATGCTTTAACCAAGAAGATGGAAAGAAAAGAAAAGAAAAATACTACAACAACTTTTTCTTTTCCTTTTGAATCCAATAGTTTTTCCTCTAAGTCCAACTTTGAGGAATCACCAAAAGAAACAGTAGCTTTTTCTTGGAAAAACCAAAAATTTTGTCCTCCAAGTCCAACTTTGAGGATTCACACAAAAGGTTTTGTAGAAAAAAAATAAAAGAACAAAGGAATTTTCTCTATTTAGTCAAGAGCCTCGAAGAAATAGAGAAAGAAAAAAAAATAAGAACTGTTTTTAAAACACAATTCCAAGTGAATCAAAACTTGTTCGAATCACTAAGGAATGGTTTTTCGTGATACACGAACGGTGTTTTAAAATTTTGTTTTAAAATTGTAGGAACCGTTCGTGTATAAAAATAAATAAACAATTTTTATAATACAAGAAGCAAAGGAAAATACGAATACAAATACAAATACTATTACAACTGAAATGAAAAGAAATTACAAGAAGGGGATGAGAAAATAGAATATAGTGGCTGAGGATCGTGTTTGACACGGGGCCCTTAAAACAAATTCCAAGCCTACCGGAGACTCGTTTTGTTTCCCAGGGTACAACAGCCGAAGCAGTGTGTACTGCCGGAGTGAGCACTAAACCCGAGTTGTACCTAAATACAAGAAGAAACAGAGCAGACAAAAGGCTGAAAAAATTTTTAGAGGAGAAGTATTAGAGAAGAATTCTCTTAGTGTATCCTGCAGTAGCCAAGTCTTTGGCTTTTATAGGGAACCAAGTTGTAACATAATAAAAGAAATTAATGCTGAGAATTAAATGGCATTGAACGTCTTCAATGTCATTTAATGACTGCTTTAATTTCCAGTCAAAGCTGTTGACTCGTCAGTTACAAGCTGCAGTTCTGAACTGGTCTGTTGGGAGTCCGCGCGCGCGTCAGATGCACACTGGTGTCTGACCCGCCACACAGGCACATGTTTACATGCGCACGCGCCACGAAGTCGCGTACCACGTAATCCCGTTCTACGTCACGAGTCTGCCACCCGCGCACCATGCGTCAGTGGAAGTCACTCTGTCTCGTATGCGGAACAGTCCGTCCTCCACATTTACGTCAACCGTCCGCATCTGCCCAGCTCACCTGTGTATCATCAAAAATACTAAGGTGGCTCTCAAGCGGCGACGCGAGTGTGCGAAGTGCAAAGTGCGCCATCAAAGCGCCACATTCGCACCTTTCGCGACTTCCATAGTGTGTGATTCATTGGAACACTTAGGATGGGGAGTTCCTCCTTATAAATAAGTTCAAGATTCATCTCCCTTCCAATATGGGACAAGTTCTCCTTGCCACTTTCCATTTCACACTCCCAACTTAGTTGTTTCACTCCTCTACTTTTGAGCATCGATATCTCATTCATCTTAGCTCAGTTTTGGACGCGGTTTGGTTCGTTGCGGAGCTCTCACAACATAGAACATAAACCCACAAAGAAATATATAAATAAACCTCAGTTTCAAATATATATTTGTGACCAAAACTTAGGAAAAATCATTTTCCTGAAATTGTGAAAATAGCATTTTCACCTATTTTTCCAACATACCTTTGCTCGTGCTTGGCTCATTTACAAACCGAACCGAGCCGATCGGCTCATATACAACCGAGCGGAAGATCGAGCGAGCATTTTTTGAGCATTTTCCGAATGAGTGACAAGCGATCCACGAGCGGCGAGCGATTTGAACAGCCCTAGTAGAAACAATGAGAGCAATCCTCCATCAATCTTTCGTTTCGGGATGAAGATACAAATCATCAATGACGATCTAAGATAGAAAAGGGAGATGATTGAGCTAGAAAGGTAGGGTTTAATTATTACCGGGTTATAACATTTACACGTCATGGGTCGATCTGCGCGTGTTTTTTTAGACATAGTGTGGAGATGCCATGTGGATCCTAGTTGGAGCCAATGTGGAGGCGCTATAAAAGTGTCATGTGGTGCCCGAGCAACTCCTTTATTAGAAGAGGTAGATATTAATCAAAAAACCATAGGCACATAACAACAACAATTCCCCACCTTCACAGCCCTCCTCCCATCCCTGATTTGCGAGCCAACGCTGCCGAAGACGTCGGGCAAACCGCCGACGCTTCCATAGGCCACCGCAAGCCCGGTCGGGGTATTGATTATGTTATTGGGAGACTTGTCAATATGGAATACAAGTGGAACCGTTCGTCGATCCTTAATGGGTGTTTTTGGTATTGGTTGAGGTATAATTTCTAAACCCATTATGGTTGTTTATAATTATTTATTCAAATTGCAAGTGTATCTCTGGCAGGATTGAACCGGTTTTGCATAACTACATGTGTCGGTTCTTATAATTAATATGTGATATTAATTTAACAAAATTATATTTAATAATTAAAAATTGGTATCGAGAATCTCAATAGTACGTAACATGGAGTTTTTTTTTTTGAACGGCAAACTTTTTCATATTCGACACCCAAACATATATACAACAAGTCTCCATGAGCAAGTTGCTCAAAAGGAAACAGTAAGTTTACAGCACCCACACACACCCATTACAATTACATCACAAAGTTATACAAAATCAAACTTTTTCCATTTTTCCCACTCCCAAGTTTCTTTCGGTGCCCTGGCTTTAACCCACATAAAGGAGGTTGCTTTAATGTCTGCTATTAATCGGTCTAGCTCCACCCTCTTGCCCTTGAAAATCTTTTCATTACGCCCATTCCATATTATCCAACACGTAGTAAGAACGACGACTTGAATAAGTTTTTTCTTGACCCGTCCCAATCCTTGAAACTTGTGGACTTCCAATAAATCTTTGAACTTGAACGCGAAAATCGGTGGGATCTTGCACCATTCAGGGACCTTATTCCAGATGTTGGCCGCTACAAAGCATGCCGTAAAAAGGTGATATGCATTTTCCGAATCTTCTCCGCACAAATCACAAATATCCGGCCCACTAATGATCCGTATCCTAACCAGCCCTTTTTTAGTCGCTAGACGATCTTGCTCTGCTCGCCACGCTAACAAGTTAACTTTTTTCGGAACCCATTTACTACCAACAACTGGGAAGAAAGGAACTGCCGAAGTGGCCAACAATTTTTGGCAAGATGCCACCGAAAAAACAACGTGCAGAATCATAAACCCAGCTCCACGAATCTTGATTCTCTAGCAATTGGGTGTCCTTAATTACGGCTGCACATTCCTGCAATTCGTTGATCTCTGTCGGTGACACGTATTTCTTTTCCATTCACATCGCCCCACCATAATGCCTTCAATCATTTGCACTCTAGTACCGAGTTTACAGTTCTTGTTTTCTTCCAACAGAAACAAGTTAGGGAACCATAACATAAGAGGAGTATTGCCACACCATGTGTCGATCCAAAACCTGATCACACCTCCGTCCCCGAGCTTCCCTTTGAATAACTCTGCTGTGTTTATGTTGTACTCCCTGAAGTCTTTCTCAATTTTTACTATGGAATTCCACACCCCTACCAAAGACGCCTTGATAGGTATATATGCCCACGCTCTAGAGAGTTGGTGTGTATCGCATCAATTGTTCTCCTCCAAAGGCTTAACGGTTCGTTTTTATATCGCCACCACCATCTCAATAATAAACTCAGGTTCATATGCTTCAAAGAACCCAACCCAATACCCCTTTATCCATGGTCCAATGACTCTTTCCCAACATACCCAAGCCGTGCTCACTTTGTCTTCATTGCCCCCCAAAAGAACCTTCTTCTAAGCTGTTCCAACTGATCAAGAACGCCCATAGGGGCTCTAAATAGGGAGAAATGATGTAACGGGAGACTGTCTAGTACCGATTTAAGAAGTACTACACGGCCGCCCATGGGACAATGTCTTTGCCTTCCATTTGGATAATCTAGCTTTACACATATCGATAACGCCCCTCCAGTTTCTTATCTGCCCCATATTAGCACCGATCGCCACTCCTAAATACTTAGAAGGAAACGAACCACGGTTAACATGAATAGAGGAAGCAACCGAACTGACAACCCCGTCTTCAACTGCAATACCGAACAGATTGGATTTACGATTGTTAACCTTCAACCCAGAAATACAGAAAAAGCAGCCGCATCACATTTCGCAGATTCTGTCCTTCCCAATCGCCTAAAATTGCCACGTCATCGGCGAACATAAGATGGGAAATTGATG
>JAUTDX010002734.1:0-55231 GCA_030844895.1 Ambrosia x helenae | reverse complement strand
GGGGCCTTCTTTCTTCGGCTTGGTGTTTGGATGGCTCGATGGATTTGGATAGTTTTAGAGGGTGTTTCGGCTGCTTTGATAGTCAATAAAAGAAGAGTTGTGGTGTGGATTTTGGTGAAGAACTATGAGGCCTTTATATAGGGATTCAAGTGGCATGATGACAAAACATTTGTGGTAGTCTTTATCGTCCTTGGCCGCAACTAGTTTTGAGGAAAGAATCACCAACTTATGCAAGGTGTTTTTGATAAGATGACTAATCAAGGAAAGGGAAAGGTTGGCTTGCATTAAGGGATTAGATTAGTTTTGTCTTTATCCATTTGTGTGCAAGATCTTGACAGCATCATCATCTTAATCGGTCATCATCATATGTGAGCTTGAGGTTCATGATCAATCACCATCATGTTTCTTTGGATGACAATTGGCCGAAGCTTTACAAGGGTGTGGAGTAGATAGTGACTTGTCTTAGATCATTCCTTGCCCTCATGTGTTGGATGTTGATAGCTCCAAGAGTCATTAGTTGTCAAGTTGATAGTGATGTGTGCTTGGGGTGTTTGGCCGAGAATTAAGGAGAGGATTTGGGTAAGGATCAAACAAAGGGAATGTTAGAAGTCTAGGTGTAAGGTCTAAATTGGTATAAACGATGTATTTGTCTTTTAGTTGCATGCATGTAAGTGTTAGAGCTTGTTTTATTCTCCTACCAATCATGTGTTAGCAAGTGTGGTTGTTTCCCTTGTTTGCTTCCTTTGGCCGTTTATGGTGTAGGTAGTTATATAAATATGGGTAGTCGTCTAGCATAAGGAAATGGTTAACATTGGCCTTATGTCTAATTAGGTGTAAGTTGACCTAATTAGAAAACATATTGCTTCGAACATAAGGAGTTGCTTCATCATGCCTAAAGTTGATTGCATCATGAGCTAAATTGAATGATTATGTCATGTGGGTTCTTGGAAACATTTCGGCCGATTATAGTATGTGTTGGAGGTGATGGTGACTACTCATTCTATGTGATGTTGATGGTTCCAAGCTTCTAGTTGTCAAGTGTAAGAGTTGTATGCATGTGTAGAAGGTTTTGTCTCTACATGGCAATGCATGTAACATGAAGACAAAATCAAATGTGATCATATGTATGTATATATGAAATCGTGGGTGTGTATGTATACATATGATTGAGGAGTGTTAAGTCACTATCAAAAGTGTAAGAGTCTATACTTGTGTTAGTTGTAGGAATTGTCATTTTCACCATGTGTGAAATGTGTATATGTATAATATTGAACTAAAATTTTATTCTACACATATGTATTCGCTAAAAAAGATATATAGTTTTAGTCTCATAAAATCCATACGCTTTTGTTGATCCTTATGATGGTCATGGGTAGAGTTCATAATCGTTCAAATAATGCGGCGCACCGATACGCTTATTCTAAACACACAGTGAAATAAAAACAGTTAATTGTACGGTCTCGACTAGTGGATTTGGCGGGTGTCACAGAATGGACGAACCTTGTCGTTGATTCTATCCCATCACTATAAAACGAACAGGAAGAAGAATCAGGTTCGTGTGCCAGCTCCCTCACTCTCCCCTAAACATATATATACTCGTTTTTTCGTCGATTATAAACAAATTCATAGGGTTGGGGGGTTCAGGAGATGGTGTTGTTGTATAGGTTTGATGGGTGGCAGTGGGATGTAGACATTGAAGATAGCGTGGGATGGGGTGTAATGGATCTAGTGGTGCGGTAGGAGTGATGGAGTCGGTGGTGCAGCAGAAGTAGTGAAGTCGGTGGTGTAGTGGTGGTGAGAAGATGGTTAGAAGAGGTGGGGGAAGAACAATGAGGGTGTGGGTGGGCCCCGAAATTTTATATATCTATATATATATATATATTAACTTATTTATTTATTGTTGAGTAAATTGTTTTATTAAAACTGAGGGCAATTTTGTCATTTTACACAAACTTAACAAAAATATTTAACAGTACTAGCTAACAAGGACCACCACAGTTACAAATTCTAATCATCGGGATCACACGAACAATAAGTTGTTAACCTTTAGGACCAAGTTTATAAATATTGAAGTCTGAGGATCAAGCGTGCAAGATCTGAAAAATACATGGACCAACCAAGGAATTTACTCTTTGATTTATTTTGTCTTTCAAATAAGCAAAAATTGTGGAACAAACAACTGATCCAAATCTAAATTCACAATTCGGATACAGTTAAGAATTAATTTGAAAATCAAATTCACGACCGGTTCGGGTTTTTTTTTGGGATATAGTACGATTTTTGATTTTTTTGGCACATTCGGCATGCCTAATTGAAATATGATGTGGTTCCACTCTTCACTCCCAGGTGGGTGCCATATCATTCCTACATGGTCCATATAAGGGGTGTGGTTCCACTTTCCAATTCAAGTTTCACAACCAGTAAAAGAAAAGAAAACAATACTTCATTCACACGCTCTTCCACACCATCACACCCTACAGCCTTGGTATTTGTGTTAGACGCATGTCTTTTAAATTAACTTATTAATTAAGTTATTTATTAGATTTTAAGTATAAAGTAAAATAGATGTTTTACAAATTTTGAAAGTAAAGGTTAACGATCATCCACTGTAGAGACTATATAAGCTACAATTTCAAAACAGTATAAATCATAAATGTAATTTTTCAAACTTTGGAGCCAAACTTTGAGATATGTATAGGGCTGCAAATGAACCGAATGAACACGAACAACGCCTTGTTCGTGTTCGTTTGTTACAGAAATCATGTTTCACGAACAGTTCATGAACACTTGCCGAACGAGATTTTTTGTTCGTGTTCGTTCGTTAAGAAAACTCTTGTGTTCGTGTTCGTTTGTTAATTTTGTTCATGAACGCACACGAACACAAACAACCATTAATGAACACAAACAAGTGTTCATGTACACAAACGAACACAAAGAAATGTTCATGAACAGAAACAAACACAAACGGACATATATTAACTTTGGAATAAGATATAACTCTTAAGAAATCAGCTACTAGATCCACCCAAAATATAACTAAATTATCCAAACATACTTAGTATTTAACATAATCTTGGTAAACATAATAAATTAGTGTTTCAAAAAACTAAGTTCGAATCGGAGGTGAATGGAGGAGGGTGTTGGAGGTGCATGGCGGAGGGCGTCAATGCTGAAAGACAGAAACATATAATGAACTGGATACTAAAAGTAGGTATATTGATCTCATATAGTCATATAGGGAAAGGGTAAAATAAGAACCTACTTGAGTCGGAAGAACTAATGAACACACTTTATAACCACACACTTAATTTAATCAAAAAAGAATGTGTGGTTGTAAATTCATGAACTGTTCGTCAGTTCGTTTGCAACCCTAGATATGTAGATACGACATAGAACATTCAAGTAATTAACTCAAAATTTAATTAACATGTCATCATTACTCTATCTAAATAACTATATCTGTAAAATAATCAGGATGAAATTTTGTGTTTAAAGCTTATTTTATCCTTTAAAAGGAGATTTTCTTTTAAAAAATTAGTTATGTACGTTAACAAGAAGTCTTTGTGGTGTTCACAGCAACCCAAATGTACTGTCCTTTCCCACATACATCAACCTAAATGCATGTTAAATGCATTGCATCAGATAATATCGTTATTATTATGCCACTAACGGGGACGGGACACTATCAGAATTCTTCCCGGGTAGGCCACTATCAGTACGATAACACCGCTGCCGGTGGTGCTTGTAGTGGATCCGTGAAGCAAATTCTGGTTCTTGTTAACTAATTGTGAAGCAAATTTTGGTAGTGGTGCGTGTGTGTGGGGGGAGTTGGAGGGGGGGGGGGGTTGTTTTTTATTGGTTGGTAGTTCGGGTTAGTGTTGCCTACAAAAATGTGTTTCAGTATAGTGAATAAGTGAATATATGACAGTGCAGGATTGGTTGAAATCAGTAAAGTTGAAAAAACTCACGATAAGCCGTAAGCGCCCCTCCAGTGCAAGTCTATTGTAGAGTGTTCAGTTATTAATCATTAGTACTCTTTTTTCTTTGAATGTCCAGGTTTCAAGACCTTCATTATAGACTAGTCCTGTAGGATCTGTATTTTTTTTAACAGATCTCGGCCAGGATTATACAAGGCCAAAGCTCGGTCGACGCGGGATTCGAACCTGAGCACTTCAAGATGGGAACCTCCAAAGGAGTAAACCCCCTATGTCCACCACTAGGCTGTGGCTTCCCACAACATTGCAAGGGTCCTAAATGGCACTGCGCCCCGAGAGGGAGCACCACGTTGGGGTCCTTCAGCACTGCAAGAATGCCTCCCTGTGGGGTGAAGGTACACCTAGTAGGTGCTAGATGATGACAACAAAGAAAGGGCCACTAAGTGATATCTATACGGGAATGCAACAACACCGTGCCAACCTTCGGTACCACTCGGTGATGTGTGCAGTGGAAGTATAACATCCCCGCCTAACAAACTTGAAACATAAAGTATAAGCGGACTTATGCAGACTCACACCATCAAGCCTGCTCAAACCAACTCCCTTATGTCGACGTCAAACCACACTAGACACTGAAAATATATAGATAATGCTAACGTGGCATCGCCTGCATGTTATTTGTTATTACTAATAATAAACAAATGGAAACTGATGATCTAATCCAAAATAAAATTTAAAAATATACAACTTATTTTTCATCATTTTCTTCGGTTTGTAAAGCAACTTCTCCGACTACTGGAGATTCATTGGTAGATGCTCCGATGCCATCTTCTATTCTAACAGCCTCTACCTGGGCGTCGTTTTCTGCTGCTGCATCCACCATTTCATCACCAATTCTTGCCTCACCTTCCAAACCGTTGTCAGTTCCACCACCAGTTACAGTTTCCGGTGATGGTTCCGCCACGTTCAACCCTTCTTTCCCACCACCATCTCTTGTTTCACCACCATTTTGGGTTCCCGGAGCTTCGGGCTGCGCCACCGGAACACCCATCCCTTTAGCAAGACAAACATACTTGAACACAAGTTGCTTATAAACCATTTAACAGCTCTTCAACATCACCTACTGTCAAATCTCCAGCTTTGGAGTACAAATACCGATAATTCTCAAACTTTTCACTCACTTCTTCCTCCATCACAAGCATACTCGCGCCTTTATTCTCCAAATCCGAAACTGACGGGACTTCTTTCAACCTCGATTCGGATACACTTTGGCTCTGCAGATCTTCACCATTGTGGTCACCAGAAAGCCCTGAAACAACTATTTGCGCAGATTCCATACTCTTCATGAACTCGGTTTCATTCATTGACAATGCTTTCGCATCAATGTTCAAAATGAAGGATTCTGCAGAGAGCATATTGGTGAAAACATAAGCTGCTTCTCCAACTAGTCGGGATTTGTTCCTGTACCTTTGAATATACATCAAATTTGAGTGAAACTGAGGAGGGTTTGCTTTAATGATAACATAGATTAAAACAGGAAAAAAGTCATCAGCCCCAGGTGGATTTTCATTACCAGAAACCGAAGCGTTAAACATCGAATTACTAATAACCTTACAACAGCTAAGGATGCACCCCAGTTTGTCTCGCGGTGATTTATATGTGTTGATTTTCACAAGTTCTTCCTGCGCTTGTAACCATGATGTTTCATTCTGATATAGTGGTTGAATTTCCAAGTGATCGGGATGTATAAATTGCTGAATCAAAGCCGCTTTCCTGTTAAATTCATTGTCTGTCTTCACATCATCTGGGTATGAAGCGAACACCCGAGTAAATAATTTTGTCATTACGTACTTCTCAAGGCCTTCACTCGTACTATCTAATTCTTCTTCGGTTTGACCAGCCCATGGAGGATGGGCCTTGAAACTGGCTTCCATATAGCTGAAAAACTCCTGTACGGATGCAACGTCCCTCTCTGGATCAGGAGCACTGTTTAATAAAGACACAGTAAAATTTTTTATCTGCTTAACATATTCTGTGGAGGAAGGTTGTCGCATTCGCTCCAAAAAGTCATGCCATGTACGGGTTACATTTGATGAAACTGATGCTTCAGAATTTTCCATTATTGTTACTTAACTTACAAGCAATCAAGTCTTTAACCTGTAAAACAAATAAATCAACAAGATTCGTTAAATATTCAACATAATAAGTAAAAAATTAATTTATAAAATCTTTTCATTTTTAACTGTCTCATTGAGACCTTTGTTGTGCTATTGAGAGGAAACGATTTTGATAATATTTGATAGAACAAGTGTGAACAGCAAATAATGGTTAACCAAATGAAGTCAATTAACTTTGTGACTAAATATAGATACAATCATATGTATAAATACCATAGTTATCAAAGGCACTAGGCGCACTCAAGGCGCAAGGCGCAAAAAAAACGAGGGCCTGAGATAAAAAAAAAAGCGAACAAATAATAAAACTAAAAATATATTATGTATTAGAAAAATAATATTATTCTACAAATAAAATAAACAAAAGCTATTATATAACATTTAATATCATCTAATTAGCATCACAAGTTTTTAAAATATTAGTGTATTGGTGTATAAAAGTAGTTTTCCTTAGATAAAAGTATAAATCTGGCTAGAATCTAGCTATAATTTAGAGAATTTGGCTGGAAACTATCAGGAATTTGGGAATCTCGTCGAAACATGCACCTAAACCATCACCTGGATAATTAAAGTGCAATTGTCTCGCCTCGCCTGAAAAATGGGCCTAGGTGCAAGAGGTGATGGTTTTTAACAACTATGGTAAAATACACAAGTGATGGAAGTTATGTTTAACCATTTAACGGTAACATAACCGAAGTTTAAAAGAACGGAAACGAGCCTCGAGGCGTTTTCCCTTCGCCTCACGAGGCGTAAGCCTCGGGGCGAACCAAGGCGTAAGCCCGAGGCGGAATTAAAAAATTAAATAAATAATTATATATCTTTCAAAAAATAAAATGCTAACTAATTTCATCATCAAATTCATCAAAAACATCAAAAACACACATAAAAAAGACATAAAATGTCACAAAAAGTCGAAAACATCAAAAATATAACTGAAAACCCCTGAGGCGCACCTGAGGAACAACTTTTCATAACGCCTCGGTCCTGTGAGGCGCATACCACTATTCAAACACCTGAGGCGCCGCCTCATAAGCGTTTTCAGACCGAATCGCCTTGAGGCACGCCTCAAGCGTTTTTTTAAACCATGAACATAACTTATAACTACGAGTAACTGTAACAACAATTTGTAATTATAAATGATTAACAGCCGTTAATCCTACAAAATAACTTATTAACAGCCATTTAATCCTACGATAGCTCCAACCCAATCATCCACAAACAATGCGCCCGAAAACGCGTTAAAGATATTTGAGGCAGGACATTTCTTATGCACCCAACATCTCTGATGTCCACAACCAATGAAGCATTTGCGTAGGCCGTAGAGTATCACATAAGGTGTACAACATTCAACTCAAAAGAGTAACACAGTTTCGAGTTTTGATAGAAGCTACTATGTTAACCCTCTAATAACAAAATCAAATAATATGTATAACCTAGAAGATGTGTAACATTAACCACCAATTTAAACAATGCTAATCTATTGATAACAATAATAAGCGAACAAAAACTAGAGTAACATTCAATGTAGTATGAAATTCCATCTCTAACTTTCTAATAGGGCAAATAAACGAATTCAGCTACAAAATAATACAAATTCTGAAGCATTTTGAACACAGTTCCATACCCACATCTTGCTGTTAATGGCAATTTGAAAATCATAAACATATGAAGAGGTAGCACAATAAAAGCATAATAATGGTGTAATTCATATAGATTGGCACATGAGATGGTAGAATAGATTAGAAGAATAAGTATATGTGATGATGGTTTCGGCTGATACCTGATGATTGGTGAGTTTAGCCGAAACCGTGTGAATGAAGGAAGCCCTAGAGAGCGATTTCGAACAAGACGACCGAACCCAACCAAGATCAGATGTCTCACTTAACTTAATTATTTTTGGTAACTTATTTATTTGCTTTTTATTTAAAAGTAACATAAGGTCTCTTTCATTAACACGGTGTTTGGGATTGAGTTTGAAAATGCAAAAGTCTTATTTGCTTATAACTTTTTGAAAAGAGGTTTTAAAAAAAATGTTTGGATTAGCTTTTGGGATGAGAAACGTCAAAAAGTCAATAGATTTTTATTTTTTTAAGTGTTTCGCTTAACTTATTGTGAATATTGGTTGGTTGTATAGGTTGTAGATTTGTAATTTTTTTTTTCCAAAAGCCAGGATTTCTAACTTTTCAAAAACAGTTTTTCCACCCTTAAAAGCCAAAAGTCAAAACAGAAAGTGCTTTTGGGTTACACAAATAGCTTATTGACTTATTGGCTTCTTGGAAAAGCCAATAAGTCAATAAGTTGTTTTGAAACTCAATCCCAAACACCCTCTAAATGCGTTACAAAGTGAATGGTTTTTATGAAGGATTTAGCATATGTTAAAGTTAGAGATTAGATGTGTTACAAAGTGTAAATCATAAGGACTATTCATGTAAATCTTGAAACTAAATGCGCTATAGAATTCAAACCACATAGATCATCTGTGTACTTTAGAAGAGCTAGAGACCAAAATGTTTACAAAGCACAAACAACAAGGATCATTTGTGTACTTTTAGAAAGGCAGGAATCAAATCCAAAATCTTGGTAAACCACATGAACCATCCTTGTACGTTACTTTTTTTTACAAGAACGTATTCAAATTTAATCTTGGTAAACAACAGGGCTAAGTAAATTTAAATTACTATAAGGTGATATAAACTCAAAATTCTTACGTGTTTTCTTTCAATACTGGATCCCCTCAGACGATGATAGAGGGGCGAAGTCCTTCTCGGGCTCGAAATCACTTTGCCATTATGAAAAGGTTGATCACTATGGGACCAACATGAGGTATGTGTAAAATTATTGCAACAAGTTTCTATTTCTAAAAATCAAGACAGATTGAGCTGGCCTAATGACGAAAAGAAATATTATCATGGGTCCAGGGGATTGCAGAGTATGTAGAGAAGGGGAGGAGACGAGCGATTATTTACTAAGTGCATCGTTGATTTGACAAGCTATTAGTACCTGATGTATAATCTTGACCATCTATGCGTTTTCAATATGGGATTTTACAAATCTTCATAAGTTCTTAAGGATGAACCAGAGAAGAAGTTAATTTTTTTTGGAAGGTGATTTTCTATTTTGTGGCAGAGTTCATCACAACCCCCCAGAAGGGGTCCCCTAGCCACTCTACAACGGTCAGACTATGTTGTCTTAACCGGGCCCACGCTGACGCGAGAGTGGCCGGCCCACAAGCGAGTCGAGGCTGCGCATAAGGGGCACTAAGGCTTCAACCCGGAAAATTTCCCGCCACCTGCCACTTGACAGATGTTGCACCCTCCACGAGAGACAAGTCTCTCTGGAATAAATGCACGGTAGTAGAAAAACCGAGGGGTCATCAGAATTGAACCTGACTCTTCCAAAGAGAGTAGGCGCAACCATCACTTGGTAAAATATCCAACTATAAATGTTAAAAGTGGGGATCGAACCCTTGATCACATAAGTGAACAAAAGTCACTCCACCACTATGGCTGGATGTAAGAAGTTAAATTATTGAAGCTATTCTTTTTACAACTAGTTGGAGTATTTTTGAAATTGAGAAACAAGTTCGTTTTTTCGTATAAAATGTTTAGTTCGCTGGAAGACATTAAATCGTTGGATTTAAAATTGATCATCATATAAGAATTTAAGGCGGAAAAAGTGATGTAAATTTATATTTTAAGTTTGGTGTTTTAGATCACTAGTGTTCGGTTAGTGCTCCGTGTTTGAATGAAAATTGCCATTAAGAAAAACCTATAGAAAGCAAAAAACACCCATAAAATAAAATGGGAAAATCACAAAACTATACAATGACCACCAACTATAAAAATAAACACATGAAAGGTCTTAAGTTTAAAGGCTTCACACTATCATAACACTACTCAGAATTTGACATTTGTCCCAAGAGTCTTAAATAAAGACTCTTTAACTTGTAATGGTCTCACAAACCAACCAATAAAATAATGACACATGGGTGAAAAAAGGCTACTAGATGTTTGAGTTTTGTAAAGTCTTTACCCTAGACACCAAACCTGAAGAGTCTTTGTTATGTGCCTAATTATTGCCAATATCCAATATTCCTTCAACCACATGCATATCCACCACATGGGTCTTGTTTTGTTTAGTTTAAGTATTTTACTTCCATGTTATAAGGAGTAGTGGAACACTTAGTTAAGATAGTGGGTAGTTTATTTTAGTTTCTTCTTTTATGTTTGTTTATTTAAGTAGGAGTATGGTTTCCTTTAGAATTATGAATGAAATGAATTAAGTCTTAAATCTCTCATTAATGTTCTATCTAGTTTATCTCTATTTTCTTTGAGGTTTACCCACTCAACGGGTTATCTATCGGTTACTATTTATTTTGGCAACAACTAATTTGTTGGAACTACACCAGTGGTTTTAGAGCGGTCTTGATCCACTCCTATGGACGCTTATGAATGGAATGCTACAATGGCTCGAATCGAGTCGACGCTTTTTGATATGCGGGATCTTCTCAAAAACGAGTCCCGAAGATGGGCAACCTACAACACCATTTTCTCTACACCCGTTGCCACCTCACCACAACCAACTTCCGCTCTCGTACCATCACCTCCACCACTCACCCCGTTACCCGCTATCGCCACACTACCACAAACGGCTGCCATCATACCACCACCAACCACTACCCTCACACCACCTTCGACTACATCATCCACACCAACAACAAGACCACCGTTTGCACCACCACATGCACTGAAACCATCTTCACCATCACCTCCAATTTTATGATGCAGTTTCCCTGCTAAAACAAATGAAGCCCAATACACCAATGTCACCTACTATATCATCGCCCCCATCCCTTACAACCACTCCATCATCAAACTTGCTACAAACAACACCCGCCAAAGATTCAGTCTTGGAATACGAGTGGTGACTATCGTGGCGTTTTATGAAAACGGGTCCGAATACTATCGTAAGTGTCAAGTGGCGGCCCCCGTGGCATTTTACCAAAACGTCTCCTAATGCTACCGGGAGACCCGAGTGGCGTCCGCCTTGGCGCTTCGTTTCGAGTGGCGGTAACCGTGGTCTACAACCACGATGTAACATCGGGAATTTTTCCCTAATTTTTTTAATTAACAAAACCACCACTATGCCTATATTATACCTCTTTTGTACAAGTATAATCATGTCTAAATTTTTCTTTTGGTTATTTCAAAACATTCTTATATAATACGGATATTTTAAAGTTGGTATAAATTCAAAACGTATACAAAATTTCCCCGATAAACTATCTATTTTTATCCTTTTAGTATTTTATTTATTTGTAATAATAATAATAATAATAATAATAATAATATTAATAACATTAATAAAAAAAATATTAAACATCTCAGATTTTTTTTAAAATTAATGAACCTAGACATAAAACAATCCAGATTCATTATGAATCTGGACATAAAGTATGTCCAGATACATTCCAGCACGCGCCCAACTTCTTTAACTTCAAATCCGTTCAATTCGACTTCTTAACACGATTAAATCCCGGATTTTACTCTCCCTACCCATTAACACCTTCCGATTTTAAGAAAATCAATGCCAAAACACGTTTTTGACAACTTTTGAATTGGATTCAAACCTCATTTTTAACTTTCCAAACCTAAGATTCAATCCCCATCAATACACAATCTTTTTTCGCAATCAAACAACCCTATATAATCAGAATGTGCCGATTAACATTAACCCTATACCGATTCACGCACAAAAACTCTAAATCAGTCGCAAATGGAAGCTTTTGGGCTCGGCTCTCGTCGCTCGCATTTAACATCCTAATCTGCAATGTATGTTTCAATTAATCTTATGTATATGATCGTTTTTCTGTTTATAATAAAAGCCCTAACATTTGATTCGTTATCTGTAACGATTTCATGATCAATTGCAAGGGTTAGGTTTCTAGGGTTTATGTTTAGGAATTGGGGATAAACTGTAAAGAAGGTTTTAATGTTTTTTTAATCTGTTTCAAAGCCATAAATTGAGTTAGACCAGGTGTTTGGGTCGTGTGTTTATGAACCAGAGGGCTGGAGTTCGAACCCAGGCACACCCTTCTCTTTTTCTATAATTATGATCTAATCCTTAAACAAACCTATAACTAAGTGAAACTGATTTTTCTTGTTCTCAGGGTCCAGATCAGTTCGTCTGGACTTGTGATTCTTAAACACGAACCGGCCAAAGGCCCGAGTTCGATTCCTTGCACACTCAAACATTTTTTTTTTATTTATTCCTTTCGTTTGTATCTTTTTTGGTTATTATCTTTAAAAAAACGATTTAAAAATACCAAATCTGATTTATAAATTCTATAAAATTTATTTTAGGTTATTCAAATGAAAAAGTTTAACATACAATTTTTAGTTTTCAAAAATTTATTTATTTAATATATATAATAAATAATCCAAGTTTATTCTATTATATTTATAAAATTCTATTAAAATATCAAAACAATTTTATAAATTCCCACAAAAATTATTCTGAGTTTTTATAACAATAAACTTTTCTGAAATGATTTTTATTTCTGAAAAATCATTTATTTAATATTTTTAACCAATTTTTGTTAGTTTTAATCATAATTAAATCATAATAAATTCGTTTTTCAATATTTTTGCACCAAAATTTTATATAAATTATTTCTGATTATTTGGAACAGAAATATAATTTTTAAACTAATAAATCTTTAATTTTAGTATTTTTAAATATTAAAGTTAAATTTTGACAATTTGAAATAAATAGATTTAATATTCTATTTTTAAGAAAATAATTTTATAAAAATTATTTTTATACTTTAAACACATTATTGTGACCATCTTAAATTCAAATGTTATAAAAAGACTTTCATTTATTTAATTATCAAATTTCTCTTATTAATTAGAACATTTTATTATTAATCCAACAAATGTTTATCCCCAAATCAAAACCCTGGAATATACTTGTAGACTAGATAGACTTAGACTTATTTGTTACCTTATACATAGGGTAATACTTGGCAATCTTTTGGGCTACACTCATACTATTTCTCAAGACTTAATACTATACTAAGGTGAGTTTACGTAACCATGTCTATGCAATTCTTCATACTTGCAACATTATACTTAAGCAATTCTACATGCATGTCTAGTTGTAAACTTTAATGCCTCATGAATTAGACAACAACAACAGTTTCAACGAGTTTCAACGAGTTTCAACATTACATAATCATTAGCTATGGCCAAGCCGGCGATACTCAATAATAGATCTATTGGATTGACAATCCCACCCGGATACGTGTACCTCCTACATAGGTAGCGTGGGTGATTGTTATCGTTCAAACATATTATTAAGGTGAACCGTGGATGACGGGATGGACCTAAACTAGTCGGAGGTTTGATTATGTCGATTCAACATATCATGTTTATTCATGTAGACTTAAACTTACGATAGACATATGAATTGCTAAACTTTTATACTTAAACTACTTGCTTGACATGGCTTACGTATTCTCACCAACTTCTAGTTGACCCCCCCATTTTTCCAAACTCAACAGGAAATACTGATGCTTGAAGTCTAGAGCTAGCATGAGGAGATCTTTGAAGCTTTGTTGATTACTTGATGTAGAATTTAATGTAATTCAATATTGTAATGTATTAAAGAATTATTTAAACTTGTGTACTACCATGAGCTACTGAACAATCATTCATACGTGGCACCTCGATGTTTCCGCCATCGGTTGGGGTGTTACAGATTGGTATCAGAGCCTTGGTTATAGGGAATTAGGTTATTAGAAAAATAATCTAGTCTATAACCTTAGGATTTTAACCAGTACTTGCTTCTCTTACTTGCAACTCTACTTGTTTCTATTCTCTACCTCCATCGTACTTCTTATCCCTACTTTAACCCCTACAAGATGATTACTCTCCATCATTGGATCTACTCTTAGACTAATAGGACAAATTCTCAGGTCCTAACCTGAACTGCTTTGTTAATCTCGTCTAAGCTCTATATTCTAATAACGAACACGTGCAATCTGGAAGGGTGAACGCCTGTATTCTGAGTTTTCTGTCTAGGACTGGCATTGCGCATAAATCCTAATCAGACGAGGGACCCGGATGCCTACCTGGGAATTCTCAGGATGAGTGTTCACTTATAGGCTAAAGCATGTCTTCATTATGTTATTAGAATCTGGAAGCTTTGATAAGTCAACGTTTTCGTTTATTCGTTTTGATGAATAAATGATTACACTCACTTTCCTTAAAACTCAGCTCTAAAATCTCAAAATTTTACAGCTTAAATCAACCCCATTTCATAATCATAAATGGATTTCACAATCACACTTCATCTTACCATCTTAGCCACATTTTTGATTATTTTCAACACCCTACCCAAATCATATTATTTCCTTTCTCAACATATTGTATATTTTTAAACTATGACCTCATAACCTGGGTGTAACCTAGCACAACAATAAAGATTTCTTAATATTGTCAAATTTTCATCACCTATAAACTATACATATTTTTGTTAAAAGATGTTCTCAAACTTAATTCCTAAATTCAAATGTTTATTCATTAGTGTAACAAAGGATTTTCGATATAATGTCACCTTGATCTTCAAAACCTAATCTGGTGTTTAAAATCTCCAATTAACTGAAATATTTTAATCAAAGCTCACATAGTTTGTACTATTTAACGACTCTTGCTTTATGTACCAAACCAATTTTGAAAATATAAAATTTTCCCATCCATAGGAACAATATTTAGCCTCTAAATTTTCTATTGGCACCTACTTATTTTCAACTTGTTCGAACTTTACGATTTTTTTTGTGTTTACCACAATCGTGTTTTTAATATTTATTTCAAACCCCACAATTCATGCTGCTAAATAATCTCCTTACTATTTGTGCGTCTCTGAAAACCTATAAAATAAACCCTTTATTAACTATTCTCACGTTCACTATCTTTCATAACCTTGATGATACTTTGAGTTCTTCATCATTCTCTCAAGAACTAAATTCATATTCTTTACCTTCTTGAACATGAACTCGATCCATATGATAACCAAACTATTGAAAACTTGATTGTTCGTTGCATCAAACTTGATTTTAGTTATACATGAGGATTTGTTTATCTATCTGAACATTTGATTATTCATGATACTTGAAAGTATGGAATATAAACTATTTGCTATAAACACACCTACCTTGTCTAGGGCAACTCTATTACAACTCGCATGCTATACTTGATACTTGATGCATTTACAAACTTGCTTACATGTATGCATTATCAATTTGCAACTTATGTGTTAAACCAAAAACAATTGTTACACTTAATCAAACAACTGGTAGAGGATGAAGTACTTGCTCAACAGTTAGTAGAGTACCTAATAACCTACTCAACGATTGGTAGAGGTCATCATGCCTGCTCAACAGTCGGTAGAGGTTCTAATAACCCGCTCAACGACTGGTAGAGGCTATCGCACCTGCTCAACAATCGGTAGAGGTTCATACTCACTGACTGGTAGAAGTCTTTTTCCTGCTCAACATTTGGACTCATCTTTGGATACAAATATTTATTAGACTCATTGATACAAATATTCAATCACAAGGTTATTTTGCATTATGTCTGTGCTTGGAGTCATAGAATGACACAAAACTTTAATGTAAGGTAAATTGGTGATTGCGGTCCGGAACGTAATCATGAATTTACAGGTACGTTAAGGTAGTGTGAGATTCTATCAAGGTCTTCGGTAGACACCCAGTTATAAACACTAGTTAATTAGTGGCCCATTTAACTTTAATGGTTATCTTGTGCATTCCTAAAAACGTAGGTTTGATGTTAGACACTCATTCTTCCATGCCATTTTAAACCAATGAATCCAACTCTCATAACATTCCATCATTTTAAACACTTTATCCTAATACCTATACAAGTTTTCCATGCTAAACGATTGACGTCCAAACATTTATCCAACCACCCTTAAACTTACGTTTTTAATAACTTCGGGACGAAGTTCCCAAAAGTAGGGGAGACTGTAACATCGGGAATTTTTCCCTAATTTTTTTAATTAACAAAACCACCACTATGCCTATATTATACCTCTTTTGTACAAGTATAATCATGTCTAAATTTTTCTTTTGGTTATTTCAAAACATTCTTATATAATACGGATATTTTAAAGTTGGTATAAATTCAAAACGTATACAAAATTTCCCCGATAAACTATCTATTTTTATCCTTTTAGTGATTTTATTTATTTGTAATAATAATAATAATAATAATAATAATAATAATAATAATAATATTAATAACATTAATAAAAAAAATATATTAAACATCTCAGATTTTTTTTAAAATTAATGAACCTAGACATAAAACAATCCAGATTCATTATGAATCTGGACATAAAGTATGTCCAGATACATTCCAGCACGCGCCCAACTTCTTTAACTTCAAATCCGTTCAATTCGACTTCTTAACACGATTAAATCCCGGATTTTACTCTCCCTACCCATTAACACCTTCCGATTTTAAGAAAATCAATGCCAAAACACGTTTTTGACAACTTTTGAATTGGATTCAAACCTCATTTTTAACTTTCCAAACCTAAGATTCAATCCCCATCAATACACAATCTTTTTTCGCAATCAAACAACCCTATATAATCAGAATGTGCCGATTAACATTAACCCTATACCGATTCACGCACAAAAACTCTAAATCAGTCGCAAATGGAAGCTTTTGGGCTCGGCTCTCGTCGCTCGCATTTAACATCCTAATCTGCAATGTATGTTTCAATTAATCTTATGTATATGATCGTTTTTCTGTTTATAATAAAAGCCCTAACATTTGATTCGTTATCTGTAACGATTTCATGATCAATTGCAAGGGTTAGGTTTCTAGGGTTTATGTTTAGGAATTGGGGATAAACTGTAAAGAAGGTTTTAATGTTTTTTTAATCTGTTTCAAAGACATAAATTGAGTTAGACCAGGTGTTTGGGTCGTGTGTTTATGAACCAGAGGGCTGGAGTTCGAACCCAGGCACACCCTTCTCTCTTTCTATAATTATGATCTAATCCTCAAACAAACCTATAACTAAGTGAAACTGATTTTTCTTGTTCTCATGGTCCAGATCAGTTGGTCTGGACTTGTGATTCTTAAACACGAACCGGCCAAAGGCCCGAGTTCGATTCCTTGCACACTCAAACATTTTTTTTTTATTTATTCCTTTCTTTTGTATCTTTTTTGGTTATTATCTTTAAAAAAACGATTTAAAAACACCAAATCTGATTTATAAATTCTATAAAATTTATTTTAGGTTATTCAAATGAAAAAGTTTAACATACAATTTTTAGTTTTCAAAAATTTATTTATTTAATATATATAATAAATAATCCAAGTTTATTCTATTATATTTATAAAATTCTATTAAAATATCAAAACAATTTTATAAATTCCCACAAAAATTATTCTGAGTTTTTATAACAATAAACTTTTCTGAAATGATTTTTATTTCTGAAAAATCATTTATTTAATATTTTTAACCAATTTTTGTTAGTTTTAATCATAATTAAATCATAATAAATTCGTTTTTCAATATTTTTGCACCAAAATTTTATATAAATTATTTCTGATTATTTGGAACAGAAATATAATTTTTAAACTAATAAATCTTTAATTTTAGTATTTTTAAATATTAAAGTTAAATTTTGACAATTTGAAATAAATAGATTTAATATTCTATTTTTAAGAAAATTATTTTATAAAAATTATTTTTATACTTTAAACACATTATTGTGACCATCTTAAATTCAAATGTTATAAAAAGACTTTCATTTATTTAATTATCAAATTTCTCTTATTAATTAGAACATTTTATTATTAATCCAACAAATGTTTATCCCCAAATCGAAACCCTAGAATATACTTGTAGACTAGATAGACTTAGACTTATTTGTTACCTTATACATAGGGTAATACTTGGCAATCTTTTGGGCTACACTCATACTATTTCTCAAGACTTAATACTATACTAAGGTGAGTTTACGTAACCATGTCTATGCAATTCTTCATACTTGCAACATTATACTTAAGCAATTCTACATGCATGTCTAGTTGTAAACTTTAATGCCTCATGAATTAGACAACAACAGTTTCAACGAGTTTCAACATTACATAATCATTAGCTATGGCCAAGCCGGCGATACTCAATAATAGATCTATTGGATTGACAATCCCACCCGGATACGTGTACCTCCTACATAGGTAGCGTGGGTGATTGTTATCGTTCAAACATATTATTAAGGTGAACCGTGGATGACGGGATGGACCTAAACTAGTCGGAGGTTTGATTATGTCGATTCAACATATCATGTTTATTCATGTAGACTTAAACTTACGATAGACATATGAATTGCTAAACTTATATACTTAAACTACTTGCTTGACATGGCTTATGTATTCTCACCAACTTCTAGTTGACCCCCCCCATTTTTCAAACTCAACAGGAAATACTGATGCTTGAAGTCTAGAGCTAGCATGAGGAGATCTTTGAAGCTTTGTTGATTACTTGATGTAGAATTTAATGTAATTCAATATTGTAATGTATTAAAGAATTATTTAAACTTGTGTACTACCATGAGCTACTGAACAATCATTCATACGTGGCACCTCGATGTTTCCGCCATCGGTTGGGGTGTTACACACGACAAGATATGTTTTCATCCTTGCGGACAAGGATGTTTTGAGTGGGATGGATTGTTATGTGCCTAATTATTGCCAATATCCAATACTCCTTCAACCACATGCATATCCACGACATGGGTCTTGTTTTGTTTAGTTTAGGTACTTTACTTCCATGTTATAAGGAGTAGTGGAGCACTAAGTTAAGATAGTGGGTAGTTTATTTTAGTTTTTTCTTTTATGTTTGTTTATTTAAGTAGGAGTATGGTTTCCTTTAGAATTATGAATGAAATGAATTAAGTATTGAATCTCTCTCTAATGTTCTATCTAGTTTCTCTCTATTTTCTTTGAGGTTTACCCACTCAACGGGTTATCTATCGGTTTCTATTTTCTTTGGCAACAACTAATTTGTTGGAACCACATCAGTCTTTAAGACTTTTCATACATATCAAAGACTCTTCCGTACAACACGAAGACTCTAGACAACTGTAGACATGTTCGTACGTTTTTAAGACTTTTCATTTGAACTAAAGACCTTTTCGTACGTTACTAAGACTCTTGCCAACTATACACGCGTCTAGGGTAAAGACTCCACAAAACTCAAGCGTTTAGTAGCCTTTTTCACCCACGTGTTATCATTTTATTGGTTGGTTTGTGGGATCATTACAAGTTAAAGAGTCTTTATTTAAAACTTTTGTGACAAATGTCAAATTCTTCTAAGCAATGTTAAGATAGTGTGAAGTCTTTAAATTTAAGAGTTTCATGTGTTATTTTTGTAACTATAGGGTGTTGAATGTTTAGTTTTGTGATTTTAGGAAATAAAATTGTTGGAACTTTCCGATACCAAATGAGTTAAAAGTCGTTGTTGGTCGATCCAAGTTGGTGTTGGTGTTGGTGGTAGGGATAGGCGGCTGTTTCCTCCACCAACTCCCAACCCACACCTACCTACCCTCTCCATCGCAGCACAATGGCTTCTTCTCTGATTACAAAACCATTCATCGTTGCAGCAGTCCTCTCTACCGACCAAATCCATTCCTCACGCTTCTCTTCCAATCTCCCTTCTCCTGTTCTCCACATCTCAACTACTCGTCGCCGATCACTCGGTCAGTCTCCACTTTCCTAACTCCTCGTCATTATTATTATTATTATTCCCTTCATTTTGAGCCAAATTAGTGTTTTCCTTTTCCTCATAATAACATACCTTATTTTCAATTTGCGGCATTTCAGTTTATAAATCAAATCAAATCAAATGTTAACTCTGTGCTATCAACACTATGCAACTAGTTAATAGAAACTTACTTAGTCTTGTCTTTCTAGAATAGACACCTAAGCAGCATTAATAAGCATTTGGACCATGATATGATAATGTAAACAGATTAGTAATTTTCAAATTTCACCTATGCACCTGATGTTTATTAATCAAAACTTACTCAGCAAACCAACATATATCTGCCCTAAATCTGCAACTTCGTTTTCTTCCACCGTTTGTTGTCGTTGAATCCGTGCTTTTTCCTGTAAATTATAGATGGTTAAAATGCGCACATGATGCATGATGTGCACGATGCGCTGCGATTACATGATACGAGGATGATGCTCTCAAAATCGCATAATGCGCTCCTGTTGCGCTCCCTTGATGCGCACATTTTTCTGAAATCGGTCACTATAGAGTAAAATTGTACAATTTGCTTAATAAGCTTGTACAATGAGCTGATGAAGTTGTTAAGTGAGTTCCTATGTAGATTACTTGTACCTTTTCCATAGACTACTTGTACACATAAGAGTTAGTAATTTTGGTTATATTTGATGGTAACAGGGCTATTTTTTTGTATTCATTTATTTATTCTCTAAATTTTTAGTGTTTAAAGTTAAAAAATAAAATATTATATCTATAAATAATTTTTAAATATCAAGCGCCTCGCATACATGATGTGCGCGCATCATGCATTGTGCATTGGCTTTTGGGATCAAAACGCATCCCGCATTCTAAAACCAAGGTTTCTTCCTCTGATTTGCTTACCTTACAAAGTCAGGAAAAAAAAAACTTTAACACCTTACATTTGGACAGAGATAAAAGCAGCTGGAAGCACATATGGAAACTACTTTCGTGTTACAACATTTGGTGAATCTCATGGTGGCGGAGTTGGCTGTGTGATTGATGGATGCCCCCCTCGAATTCCCTTTCAGAGGCTGATCTACAAGTTGATCTTGACAGAAGGTACTATTATCCTATTCACCGTCTATTAAGACTTAACATAAATCTGCTTTACCTAATGTAGACCACTTTTCTAGCGAATGCTCTTTCATGTGCAACCAAACTCTTTTATATACAGGAGGCCAGGTCAGAGTCGAATTACTACACCTAGAAAAGAAACTGACACAGCCCACATATATTCAGGTGTTGTTGAAGGTTAGTTTGCCATCAACACTTCACATGATCCTCTTTCTTTTATAAAGTTTCTGATGCATCTTTCTCAAGACTCATGCATGGCTCTTCAATGCAGGATTCACTACTGGATCTCCGATTATGATCAAAGTGCCCAATACAGACCAAAGGGGAAAAGTGAGTACTCATTAATATTGAATACAAAAAGATTATAGTCAGTATATTACAACTAATTTTTGCTTTCAGTTAGAATTTAGAATAAATAGATGCAGCCTAACTTATGTCATGAACTATTATTCGTGTTAATATTTTTTCAACTATATTAATTATTGTACTTACTAGGATTACAGTGAAATGTCAATGGCCTATAGACCTTCTCACGCTGATGCAACTTATGACTTTAAGTATGGTACAAGATCAGTGGAGGTACCCATTTTTTATACAACTACATATGCGACATATCACTTCAAATATGTTCACACTTAATACATGCTAATGGATTATAGGGTGGTGGTCGATCATCAGCTAGAGAGACAATTGGGAGAGTTGCTGCTGGTGCTGTTGCTAAGAAAATTCTCAAGGCATATTCAGGAACCGAGGTGTGTTGAGTTAATTTTGCATACACAGACATGCAGATACACTATACTCGGAGCATCCTGTCAATGGTCAATTTTTAGTGCTTGGATAAGTTGATTCTGATTGTGATTATCTTATTATTTGTGTGTCCAATATGCCACCGGCAACTAAAGTAATTATTAAGAGGAAACTAAACTTACTTATTTACCCTGTCCCTCATTGGATGGTTAGAATCGCATGCTTTATGGTTGGCTTGTCTATTGCATGAATCCTTAGATTGTCAGAATCTGCCAAAACCCTCAAAAAAGTTATACTTGCAATTTTAAGCATGGAAAGTACATCAAAGTTAAAAACACTCTCTTGGAGAATGCAGCACATTTTATTAGGACTTGTTAGATGAATCTAATTATTGAACATCATATTATCAGTTTCACAAAATATCAAAAGGCCCCCTTGAATCCTAAGTGATGAAAAACTTGCGACAGATCCGAACTCTTAAGCAATTTTGTGTTTTTTTGTTCACCAGGTTCTTGCCTATGTATCCCAAGCTCACAAGGTTGTACTTCCTGAAGACCTTGTGGATCATGAAACATTGACCCTTGATCAGGTAGAAAGCAACATTGCCAGGTGCCCAGATCCTGAGTATGCAGAGAAGATGATTGCTGCCATTGATGCAGTCCGAGTGAAAGGAGATTCTGTTGGTGGTGTTGTCACGTGTATTGTGAGAAACCTCCCTCGTGTAAGCACTTACCCTGTTTACTATGTGCCCATGTATGACTGTGTGCACCTGCTCAGACGTAATTCTACGTGACAGGGACTCGGTTCACCAGTTTTTGACAAACTTGAAGCTGAGTTAGCTAAGACGGCTTTGTCGTTACCTGCAACCAAGGGCTTTGAATTTGGCAGTGGATTTGCAGGTATGCATGATTTAGACATAGAGGTGGAAGAATGGCCGGGTCGGATTTATTGGGTAAAGGGTCAAAAAGGGTACTTCTTTGTCGGGTTGATACAATGCAACTATTATGCGGGTTGACATATAAAACATTTGTCCAAAGTTTTTTCTAACTTTTCTATGATGGTATATGATTATGGAAACTATATGATTTTAATATTGTTTTTTGTCGAAACTGGTTATGACTTTTATGCAGTAAAATATATATTGAGGAACTTTCTACCCATTTGACAATTTGACACGCTTCCCTTTTAGCTAATTATATTGAATGTACCAACCATATCCCAAATCGACCCATTCATAAGTAAGCTGGTCAAAATTGCCACTTGTAACTAACAATAAAGAATGATTCAAATTGGTTGGGTTGCTATTGTGAGATTTGAATAGAGAGAATTGTATAAACTTGCTTTATATTATAGAAATCATCCAAATACAAATGAAGGGGTATGGGGCTATTTATATGTGGTGAAGGGGTGTGACACCCTTTAGTGAACCGACACAATGGTTCAATTTAACCACCATAACCGCCACTACCTTAGGCTATACAATAATAATACTAATTTACATACTAAACTTAGGATAAATAAATATTATGTCCAACATTCTCCCCCCTAATTTTAATTTATCCTTTCTTGCTTCAGAGTAGGGTTGGATCTTCTTCTTTATGAATGAGAAGGGATACTTGCTCGTTCTTATCTTTCTTGTCTTTCCATTTTGTGCATTCATACGATAAGTGACCATAGTTGCCACATTCGAAGCATCTGAATTTGCTTTTGTCTCCTTGACTTATATTTCTCTCATACTCTTTCCTTTCTTCACTAAAGTTTCTTCCTTGTCTGTTGTTAAAGGTTCTTCCACGTCCTCTACCACGGTTATGATTACCACGTCCTCTACCATAGTGCAAACTTCCAGAATGATAATTACTTGAGGTTGCCATTAGGAGTTTCGTTTGATGATTTTCCTCTGATTCATCTTGACTTTTGAGGCGTTCTTCAAATGCTGTTATTCTCCCCACTGCTTCTTCAAATGGCATTGTATCTATCTCTGAATATTGCTCAATAGTTGCTACAATAGGTAGGAACTTCTTCGGAACTGAGTTGAGTAGTTTTCTCACTATTGCTTTGTCTTTAAGAGTTGTGCCAAGGCTTTTGAATTTTGCTCTTATGTTGGCTAACTTGCTTGCAAAGTCACTTACTGGTTCATTTTCTTTCATCTTTAGAGTTTCTAACTCACTTCTCAATGTTTGTAGTCGTGCTTTCTGAACCATATCTGCTCCAACGTATCTAACTTTGATTGATTCCCAAACTTCTTTCGCATTTTGACATTGTGCTACTTGCATTAAGATATCTTCTGGTAATGTTTGGAGAATCATTGCTTTCGTTGTATTTACTTTCTTTTCATCTGTTGCTTCTGTTCCTTCTTTCGCGTCAATTGTTTCCCAAAGACCATAAGCCTTTAAGATTGTTTCCATTAATAGTGCCCATGAGGTGTAATTTGTCTCTGTCAATTTCGGGCATTGTAGTGATACATTTCCTTGCTCACGAGATGATATTGAACTGCTAGACGCGTTTTTGTTATCTTTCTCTGCCATGTTTTCTTGCTTTACTTTCTTCGACTTTTTCTTTCCAATATTGCTTTCTTGCTAACTTTCTGACTTACTAAACTCTCTTGCTTGCTTAGTTTAAAGCAAAGGTTTTCTTTCTTGATTTGCCACACAGGTCGAATTCGCCACGAAGGTCTAATTTGCCACAAAGGTCTAACTTGCCACAAAGGTCTAACTTGCCACACAGGTCTAACTTGCCACAAAGGTCTAACTTGCCACAAAGGTCTAACTTGCCACAAAGGTCTAACTTGCCACAAAGGTCTAACTTTTCTTGATATACTCAACGAGTCATGAAGTCTCAGAGTCACTTGCTATTTCTCAACGAACCAAGATGGGTTCGGAGTACTTGCTATACGAATCGGTGTGATTCGATTTGACTTGCTATGTGGAATTTTTAATGATTTTGATTTTTCTTTAAAAAAATCAAAACTTGTTTCTTAAAAAAAAAACTCCACCAAATATTAGAAGTATAAGTGATTTGACTTTGTTAAAAACAATTATGATTGTTTATATTTAATAAATCAAATCGATTTGACTTCTTCAAAAAATTGATTTTTTCAAAACTTCCTTCCTTTTCTTAAAAAACGTTTAATTTTCCTTTAAAAAATATTAGTAAAACCAAAGTTATTGATTTCTGATCCTTTGGATATCTTATGTGGTTACGTTGACTTTTAAAAGTCAATAGTTTCTCACGGAAACTTTCTGCAACACACAAAGAATTGTGCCCTTAAAAAACCTTTTTTGTTGACTTCTAAAGTCAACTTCTTCCACGATAATTCTTTCTGCCCAACACTTTTCCTTTTCTTTTTTTTCTTAAATTCAATAGAACAACGACAATATTTGTTCCACAATACTTTGATTTGATTTCTTTTATCCAATCAATTTGAATCTTTCTTGATGATCGAATACGGTTCTTATAAAACTTGATTTTCTTTCGGTTTTTTTTCAAAATCTTAATCCACTGCTTGGTTTAAGAAACTTGTTTATGAAATCGAACCGGTTTGAATGTTTGCGTTCGGATTGAATATGTTTCACAGAACACACAGAAACGTTTTGGATCCTTTTTGTCTGAAAAACCTTTTTGGCGGGAAAATATTTTTGTTCCAAAAACAGGGGATAACAAAAGTGGTTTGATTTCTTTGACTGGATTAAGATTGTTGTATTCGATTCGTTCTTAAACAATAAAGGGCTGGGATATAAACGTCAAACCGTAACGTTTGATCTTTCTTCTTCGTTTTCAGTCTCGCCGGATCTTTGCCGGAATCGTTCTTCCGGTGATGTTCTTTCTCTTCTTCGGTTATGTTCTTCAAATAAAGATCTTTTTTATCGTCTGGAATGGAAAAATCGTTCTGTGAACCGTTATTGAAGGGTTGTGCGATTGTCTCTGTTTTTTGGAAAAACAGGGGATGAATCTTTCTGATGTATATCTCTTCTTTCACTGTGATGGATCGATGTGAACCAGGGCTCTGATGCCAAATGTGAGATTTGAATAGAGAGAATTGTATAAACTTGCTTTATATTATAGAAATCATCCAAATACAAATGAAGGGGTATGGGGCTATTTATATGTGGTGAAGGGGTGTGACACCCTTTAGTGAACGACACAATGGTTCAATTTAACCACCATAACCGCCACTACCTTAGGCTATACAATAATAATACTAATTTACATACTAAACTTAGGATAAATAAATATTATGTCCAACAGCTATATCCTGGTTGTCTACAATGATTGTACTTTTGTCATTGTGTATTATCTGATTATAATTATTATTGCAAATGATGAAACCCTAGGTACATTTTTGACTGGTAGTGAGCACAATGACGAGTTTTACATGGATGAGCATGGACGCGTGAGGACAAGAACAAACCGCTCGGGTGGGATCCAGGTATATTTATTCTTTCCGGTCTCTCATAAGTTGATTGTATGAAGGGGTGGTCACTGGTCACCTATATCTATTCTTATTTGCAGGGAGGCATTTCCAATGGAGAGATCATAAACATGAGAATAGCTTTCAAACCAACATCGACAATCAGTGTACGCCTATTTTATTATATGATTCCGTAATCGGGTTGATTTGGCTTATGCTGTATTGCTAAAGGGTCAAAAAAATTTCTAACTGAATTGTGTCGAATGTGCTGCAGAGGAAGCAAAACACAGTGACTAGAGACAAAAAGGAAACAGAACTTATTGCTCGTGGCCGACATGACCCCTGCGTCGTACCAAGAGGTTTGTACCCAAATCCATATAGTTATTGCTCTTCATGTATATATTTCGCATCAGGACTTATGACTTAGTTTTGATTGATGGTGGTGTGGTGTAGCTGTTCCCATGGTAGAAGCATCAGTGGCATTAGTGCTGATCGATCAGTTGCTAGCGCAATACGCTCAGTGTCAGTTGTTTCCCATTAATTCCGAGTTCCAGGAGCCGTTACAGCTCCCCAACCATCAACATACAGGCATTCCCTTATAAATCTTGCCTTCAATATTTCAAAAATTTTGTTCGGGTAACTCTGAATGGTAATGTATTCGCCTGGCCGCCCCTTGTTGTAGATTTATAGAGTGTTCATGAGAAGGTAGTTATGGTTTCAATATTTGTTGATTTACATTTTAATGGATGGTTGATCAAATCCAGATTTTTTATAATTTTGTTGTCAACGTTTTTGTAGTACAAACTTTAACTTTTATTTTTGTTGCTTTAATTTTTAAATCATATGTTTATTAATTTTTTTTTTGAACTGTCAACAAAACACCATTTTATTAAACCACCAACAAACGCTAGCTAGGGACTAGCAATACAGCCACCAAAAGAAAACAAAGAGAAAAAATACATACAACCACCACTACACTATATAAAGAAAACCTCCAACCTATTGTTGTTTATACACCAATACCATAAACACCAAGCACTATGTGAAAGACTCAATATGTCCTCCCATGCCACCAGCTGCTTGCACTTAATTTTGATCCACCAAGATGCACAGATACATAACCCCTTTGATAATAAGGCACCAATCATACTATCTCAGCCATCAGCCTTGCTTAACTTTACCCAAATCGACCCATTTTGCTGCAGCATATCTAACCCATGTGTGACATAAGAAAACATTAAACACATACACGTGCTGCACTACAAACCTCTATGCTGTTTAACTTATGTAAATCCCAAATTTCATTATTTTTTTTAACTTTCGGAAAATATGTTTAAGTACATTTAATATATTTTCTTTTTAATTCATAATTAATTCATTATAAATCCGATTTGAGTGGTTCAAAAGCCCAAAATTTTTAAACAAATTTTTTTATGATATTTAGCCTCTGTAAAATTATTATTTCAGAAAATATTGTATTTGGACATTTTTAAGCATTTTAAATCAAGCAATTCATTATTATGAAAAATAAATCTGTTTTATAATAAATGAAAAACATAAAATACTTTACAATATTATTTTTCTACTTTATACATCAATATATGGATAAATGGTAATAATTTTAATTTAATTAGTATAATAACTATAAAAATATATTTTTTTAGAAACTAACTATTATTGATATATAAATTATATTTTTATAATTCTTAAACTAACTAAATCAACATTATTATCATTTACCCATATACTGATGTATAAAGTTCGAAAATAATTTTGTAAAGTATTTCTGTTTTCATTTAGTATATAAAAAATTTATTTTCCTCAATAATGAATAACTTGATTTAAAATGTTTTAAAATATAGTATTTTCTGAAATAATAATTTTTATAGAGGCAAATTTGATGTGCATGTCGCCAATAGGGTAGTGGTTGGGAAAGATCTGGTGTTCCTTGTGACCCAGGTTCGATTCCTACTCTGCTCATTAGTTTTGCGGCATCCAGGTGAAGTGCGAATACGGGTGGCGCCGGTTCGACTTGGATGGGAGGCGAGGTTTTCCCGATTATTCCACTATAGTGCCTTTGGGCGGGTGGAGATCGGGTTTCCGCGCATTTAGGAAAGCAAAGGGGCCGACAGCGATCGAGTAGTTAACTTTGAACATAACACCCAGTGTCACGATGATTGACACGTCGCTTCTTGTCGTAAGAAAATCTTGATGTACATGCTAAAGAAAAATAATATATTATGCATACTTCAGACAGATATTTTTATTATGTACATGTTTTTAAGTAAAATAGTAACTATTGCACATCTCAATTTGAAATACTTATATTATATATTCAGCCATGTTTTTTCGAAAGTTAGCATGTGGAGTTTTTATATAATTGTCTTCACACATTCAACTATTTATATATTTTAGTTTTAAGAATTTTTTTTTGATAAAATGGTGTCACAATAGAATATCATCATCAAACTTATGTGTTACATCATCTATTGGTTATGTCTATCTTTTATCTGTATCTATCTTATCTTCTTCTTCGAGATTTGAAGACGAAGATGCCAGCTTGTTGATTATTGCACGACGGTGCTGTACATTGGAGTGGCTCCGGCGTACCCTTGAGATCTGTACAGGATTCAGACATCTTCCTTTTATACTCCAATGGACACACTCGCTTACACACTATCTTGCACTTGCAATGGGCTTAGCACGCCTCGGGATGATTATTCATTCGGGGATCCTTATAAGCTGGATATCCTGATTTGATGATTCGTGGTTGATACCGATTGGTCAGATCGGGATGGTTCTTTTATCATAATTGCTAGTGGTTGATACTGGCGACGAATCTGAATATCTTATTCTTTTGGATTCCAGAAGATGTCTGCAGCTCGTGGTGGTGGTCGCACTGGTGGACGCCGTGGCTGCGGTGGTGGTCGTGCTGGGGGTCATGGCGGTGGTAACGTCACCATGACCCAGGATGAACTGAATAACCTGATCCAGCAACAGGTGGCTGTTGTTCTTGCTGCATTCCAGGCTGCGCAGCACAGCAAGGCTTTGGTGGTAATTTGATTACTACTAATCTTATCTTTATCTTTTGTGGTGTGTTCGTTTTGTTTTATCGGGTGTGTTGGTACAGGTAATGCTGTTAACCCACCGCCTTCTGTTTGCACTTACAAGATGTTTATGGATTGCAAGCCGCACAATTTCTCAGGGTCTGGGGGAGCAGTGGGATTGCTCCGGTGGTTGGAGAAGGTCGAGTCTTCGTTTGCTATGTGTGGTTTCCCTGCTAAGAATCACGTGAAGTTTGCTTCTGGCACCTTTGAGGGTCCGGCTTTGACATGGTGGAATTCTACTGTTCAGGCTATGGGTTTGGTGGAGGCAAATGGTATGCCTTGGGCTGAGTTTGTTTCTCGTTTGAAGACGGAGTACTGTCCTAGGGATGAAATCAAGAGGTTGGAACATGAACTGTGGAATCATGAGATGGTTGGATCAGAGATTGAGGCGTACACTTCTGGATATCATGAGTTGGCTCTTATGTGTTTGGATGCTTCTACTCCTGACTTCAAGAGGATCGAGTTTTATGTTGCTGGGCTTGTGCCAGAGGTTCACGGGTTGGTGACCGCAAATGATTCTGCTACTTTACAGGGGACGATTAGGTTGGCCCACAAGCTGACCAATCAGAAGGTTTAGGAGGGTGCTTTCCCACCTAGGGGTGCAGCTTCAAAGACTCCGGATAGCAACAGGTGTAATTGGGATAGTTCTATGAAGACTTATGCTCCATCTTAGCCTCAGCAGCAACAGAAGAAGTCTGATTCTTCTACCCTTCATCTGGAGCCCGGTCTGGGCATAAATCTGGTTCTTATCATGGTTGTTATCCTAAGTGCAACAAGTGTAACTATCATCACAATGGGCAGTGGAGCAAGTTCCAGTGCCAGCGGTGTAGGAAACCGAGGCACGAGGTGCAGAATTATCGGGTTCGTCAGAATGACAAGACTATTCCTCCAGCAGCTAATCAGCCTAACCAGGGATGTTACAATTGTGGTCAGGCTGGGCATTTTAAGCGAGATTGTCCCAAGATGAAGCAGTGTGATGGTGGAAAGAAGGGTGGTGGTAACAGGAACAAGGGAGGCAGCGGCGGAAATGCCCGTGCTTTTGTCATTGGATCGAGGGAAGCCCGACAGGACCCAGACACAGTTACCGGTACATTCCTTCTTAACGATCGCTATGCTTCTGTTTTGTTTGATTCTGGTGCCGATAAGAGTTTTGTATTTGTTGAATTTAGTCAGTTGCTAGATATAGTACCTACACCTTTAGAGGCTAAGTACTTGATAGAATTGGCTGATGGTAAGAAAATCGAGGTGACTCATGTTCTTCGGGAATGTCGCTGAGAACTTTTGGGTTTGTCTTACCCTATTCACCTTATGCCAGTTTCCTTGGGTAGTTTCGACGTTGTTGTGGGCATGGATTGGTTATCTTTGTATCATGGGGAGATCGTTTGTTTTTATAAGGTTATTCGGATCCCTCTTCCTGATGGAGAGATTCTTTCGGTGCATGGTGAGAAAAGCGGTGCTCCTTTGAGTATCATTTCTTGTATGAAAGCCCATAAGTATCTTCGGAAGGGTTATTCGGCCATTCTGGCTCTTGTTTCTGTGTCATTTGTGGATGAGAAGAAGATTGAAGATATTCCTGTGGTTTGTGATTTCCCTAATGTTTTTTCCTAAGGATTTGCCTGGCCTTCCTCCTCATCGTCAAGTTGAATTTGGTATTGATCTTGCACCTGGTGATTCCCTATCGCTCGAGCTCCCTATTAACTTGCACCTCCCGAGATGTAGGAATTGTATAACCAGTTGCAGGAGTTATTGGAGAAGGGTTCTATTCGGCCTAGTTCTTCCCGTGGGGAGCCCCTATTCTGTTTGTTAAGAAGAAACATGGAAGCCTTCGTATGTGTTTTGATTATCGTGAGCTGAACAAGGTGACCATCAAGAACCGTTATCCTCTCATTCATATTGATGATCTTTTTTACCAGCTCCAGGGTTCTAGCTTTTATTCGAAGATTGATTTGAGGTCCAGTACCATCAGTTACGTGTGCAGGAAGCCGATATTCCAAAAACTGCTTTTCGAACTCGTTATGGCCATTTTGAGTTCTTGGTCATGCCTTTTGGTCTCACCAACGCACCAGCGGTGTTCATGGATTTGATGAACCATGTTTGTAAGCCTTATCTTGATAAGTTCGTCATCGTGTTTATTGATGATATTCTGATCTATTCCAAGAGCAAGGTGGACCATGAGGAACACTTGCGACTAGTCTTGGAACTCCTGAGACGAGAGCAGCTATATGCGAAGGTTACGCGAAGTTCAATTCCTTGGTCATGTAGTTAATGAAAAAGGAATTCATGTCGATCCGGGTAAGATCGAAGCCATTAAAGACTGTGAATCACCAAAGACGCCATCTGAGGTGCGGCAATTCTTAGGTCTCGCGGGTTACTATCGTCGTTTCATTGTGGGATTCTTGAAGATTGCTTAATCCCTCACCTCTCTTACCCAGAAAGACCGAACGTTTGACTGGGGTGATTCGCAAGAATCAGCGTTTCAGATGCTGAAACTTAAACTCTGTTCTACACCTATCTTATCCGTACCCTATCCTTACCTGAGGGTACGGATGATTTCGTTGTTTACTGTGATGTATCTATCCATGGTCTCGGTTGTGTGTTGATGCAACACGAGATGGTTATTGCTTATGCTTCGTGACAACTTAAGGTTCACGAGAAGAACTATACTACCCATGATTTGGAATTGGGTACGGTTGTTTTTGCTCTAAAGATTTGGAGACATTACTTGTACGGTACCAAGTGCACCATTTATACCGTTCACAAGTGTCTTTAGAATATCTTTGATAAAAAAGAGTTGAACATGCGGCAGCATCGCTGGGTCGAACTCCTTAACGATTATGATTGTGCTATTAAGTACCATCCTGGCAAAGCGAATGTTTTGGTAGACGCTTTGAGCAGGAAGGAATCCGCTAAACCTCGTCGTGTTTGAGCTTTGCAGCTCACCATCCATTCTTGTTTACCTGACCGAATTCGTTCTACGCAGCAAGAAGCCTTGAAGGAGGAAAACCTTAATGCCAAAACCATGCATAGTGCTGATAAGCACCATGATCTTAGGTCCGATGTTCTACACTACTTCGCAGGACGCGTCTGGGTTCTGTTATTCGGGGGTTTGCAAGAGCTTGTCTTGGATAAAGCTCACAAATCCTGGTATTCTGTTCACCCTGGCTCTGATAAGATGTATCAGGATTTGAAGATACTTTATTGGTGGCCAAACATGAAGGCTGATATAGCTTCTTACGTGAGCAAATGTTTGGCTTGTGCTAAAGTCAAGGTCGAGTATCAGAAGCCGTCTGGTCTTCTACAACAACCTGAGATTCCTGAATGGAAGTGGGAACGGATCACGATGGATTTTGTAACCAAACTACTGAAGTCACCAAGTGGTTGTGATACCATTTGGGTGATTGTCGACTGATTATCAAAATCAGCACACTTCCTGGCTATTAAGGAAACTGACGGTCTTGAGCGGTTAGCTCTCATCTATCTTAAGGAAGTGGTAGCTCGGCACGCAGTGCCTATTTCTATCATTTCTGATCGTGATTCTCGTTTCGCTTCGAATTCTTGGAAGGTTCTACATAAAGCTTTGGGTACTCAGTTGGATATGAGTACGGCTTATCATCCGCAAACTAACGATCAGAGTGATCGGACAATCCAAACGTTAGCGGATATGCTTCGGGCATGTGTTATCAATTTTGGCAAGAGTTGGGGAGTCATCTACCGTTGGTGGAGTTCTCTTACAACAATAGCTATCATTCTAGCATCAAGGCAGCTCCGTTTGAGGCTCTTTCTGGACGGAAATGCCGGTCTCCTCTTTGTTAGGCCGAAGTGGGTGAGAGTCAACTCACTGGTCTGGAACTTGTGCACGAAACTTCGGAGAAAATCGTACAGATTCATAACCGTATGGCAACAGCTCGGGATCGTCAGAAGAGCTATGCCGATCGTCGTCGCAAACCTTTGGAGTTCCAGGTTGGGGACAGGGTACTTCTGAAAGTTTCTCCATGGAAGGGTGTCATACGCTTTGGAAAGCGTGGAAAACTTATTCCTCGTTATGTCGGATAGTTCGCAATTCTGGAACGAATTGGACCAGTGGCATACATGTAACACCCCAACCGATGGCGGAAACATCGGGATGTCACGTATTGATGATTGTTCAGTAGCTCATGGTGAATAATAAATTTCATTAAATGATTTAAATAAATTACATACAACTGTTCTACAAGAAGTCGTACATCAAAATGAATAATACTATGAACACATCTTCAAGCATTAACTCAAATCTTCAAGCAAGTAGAACCTGAAACATGTTAAGTTTGAAAATATTTTGGGTCAACAAAAGTTGGTGAGAATACATAGGTTTTTTGATAACAATAGTTTGTACAACAATCACAGTTGTATAATGGTAGAGTATGAGACCGACATGTAACAATGCGTCTTTGTATAATCAAACCTTGTGTCGACTGAGGACTAACTCGCAAGTTAGTTAAATTGTTACTGTTATCGATCATCCCTGAATTTATGCGGGGGGATGGGTTTGTCAGACCTATAGCGCTATAATCTAAACAGGCGGCTTGATCAATGTTAATGATTGTACAGTGTCTTTTTGTTACAGTCAAATGATAGAATGAGTAAATGATAGTGTAATTGAATCACAAGTTTCAATAATGATAGTGTAAAAATGTTTTAAACATGTTTCACCCCAAAATGTAAAACAGAAAAAAGGGCTATGTAAACTCACCTTAGTGTTAGAATGATGATCCTTGCTATATAAGTAAATGTGGCTCGTGTGTATCCCAATATCACCCTATTTCAAGGTAATAAATAAGTGTTGGGGAAAACTTAATAAGTCTAAGTTTTCTAGTCTAAAATGTGTTAGGATTCCTGATTTGGGGATTAATATTTGATTATTTGAATAATTTAAATAAATAAAGAAATAATTAATGAAAATGTTTTCTTACCAATATTATCTAAAAGTAGTTGAATTATAATGTAATAAATGTAAAAATAATTTTTATAAAATTATTTTCTTAGTTAATGAACATTTATATATTAATAATTATTTGGCGAAATATAGACTTAATATTTAAAAATATTAAAAATTATAAATTTCGAATCAAAAATTTATATTTCTGATCTAAATGATTAATAATAATTTATGTGAAATTTTGATGCAAAAATAATGAAAATTGAATTTATTATGATTTATTTATGATTAAAATAACAAAAATCGATTAAAAATATTAAATAAATGATTTTTCAGAAATAAAAATCATTTCTGGAATGTTTACTGTTTTATAAGTTTAGGATAATTTTTGTGGAATTTTATAAAATCGTTTTGATATTTTTATAGAATTTTATAATTATGATAGAATAAACTTGTAATATTTATTATATATATTAAATAATTAAATTTTCTGAAAATAAAAGTTGTATAACAAAGTTTATTAGTCGTATAGTATAAAATAAATTTTGTAGAATTTATATATCACAATAGCTATTTTAAATACAATAATACAAAGAAATAAATAAAAAAAACGAAAAATAAAAACAGAATGGGAAAAAAAATAAAGGTTGCAGCTTACAGGAGTCGAACCCAGGCCTCTGGCCGGTTCGTGTGTCTTAATCACAATCCCAGACCAACTGGTCTAGACCCTGAGAACGAATTAGTTTGGTTTCGGAAGTTTATATCATGTGTTTGAGTATTAATATAAATCCCTTTTAATCAAAAAGAAGAAAAAACGTGGAAGCCTGGTTTCGAACTCAAGTCCCACGCGGTCCACACACTTAAACAGAAGAGGGTTCACCAACTGGTCTATTGATCAGTTGGTGATGGATTTCTATTTGTTTTAAATAAAAACATTTACCTGATAGTATCATCTTCCCCAAATTAACTTAAGAACCCTAAAATTCTAATCTGTTTAAATACGCTGTTAAAGCTTAATTAACCATAGGGTTATTGATTTACAAGGGCCGATTAAAACATAGGAACAAAGAATTAGATTATTACCGAAGTGTTAAGCTTCCAACTCGCGAGTCAAACGAGAGTCAAACCTCTTGATTTTTGCACGATTAAGCACACGAGCAGAAGAAGTGAAAGTGGGGAATGATTTTTCGGCACCCATAGGTTGTTAGGAAGGGTCCAATTTATAGATTAACAGATTTAATTGTCGAATTGAAATTCTTGACCAAGGGGTTATTGTAAACGCGTAATATTGGCTTAATAAGGAATGATTAACCGTAATTGAAGGCTAGAATTGACGCGTACGATGATTTGGTCAATCAATTCGTCAATATCATTTTCATAATCGGCATATAGACGCGTTAATTTGAATCAAATGTGTCGGTTTGACTTTTGTGGTTGACTGGGCTATTCAAGGGAAAGAAGGTGTTAAATATTAAATGTGTTGGTAAAAAATCAATAGACTGTGTAGCTTAGCTGGTTGGTGTGGTTTGGGTTAAGTCTTTGGACCGGTTGGGACGCGGGTTCGAACCCGGCCCAACCACTTATTTTTTTTGTAATTATCCTTCTATTATAATATTATTAAAGTATATAGTATGATTATATAAACCCGAAAACGTCACGAAATATTTTTAAAACATGATAAAACATCGACAATCAACGACTTTTCTTAGTTTAAGGTGTTTAAAGCATATATTGTTTAAAACAAACACATTTCTTTTTAATAAGAAATTTGGGGAAAATATGCGATGTTGCAATACAGACTTGACTTGCCGACGGAGCTCGGTAGTGTTCATAACGTCTTCCATGTTTCTAACTTGAAGAAGTGTTTGGCTGATGAATCTCTCATTGTTCCTCTCAAAGAGATCAAGGTTGATGATCGTCTGAGTATTGTGGAGGAACCCGTTGAAATTCTTGATTATAAGATTCGTAGCCTTCGCCGGAGTAAAATCCGCATCGTTAAAGTCCGTTGGAATTCAGACCGTGGACCGGATTTCACGTGGGAACTGGAGGATCAGATGAAAGCTAAATATACTCATCTTTTTCCTAAGCGCGCTTTTGAGTCAAATCATGTTACTGCTGAAGCTGAGTGAATCTCGGGGCGAGATTTCTTTCAACAGGGGGATGATGTAGCAACTGGAAAATTTCTCTTTCTTTTCGTCAATTCCTTTTTTGTTTCGGGCTATTTTCGGGATTGAAATTCTTTCAACAGGGGGATGATGTGACACCCGGCAAACTTAGGTTAATAACTTTTGTCAAACTAGTAAGTCTACCTTAGCGAGTCATGCATACTTTACACTTAACTGGGTCAGTTGAGTCATTTTGATGGTTCCGAGAATCATCAGGAGTCGTTACAATGATCAAAGGGATCACTAGGAGTCGGTTCATACCATGTGTCCCGGGGATTGGTGAACGAATGTGAACGTAGTAGTTATCATGCATTATGTGTTTATAATCATTATATAACTTGTCGGTATGTAAATATGTGCTTATATGTGTTAAAATAATGTTTAACACGCTGAAAACCCACATCAGCCTGCAGGGGGCAATTGGGAATCCTAAGTGCCACCTGTAGGGGCGAGTAGGGTGCTACTCGCCTGATATAGAGGGCGAGTAGGCTCATACTTGCCTGAAATAGGGACAATTAGGATTCCTAATTGCCACCTGCAGTTCCTACTCACGTAAAACATCAGGAACGACTAGAAATAGCTATAAATACCATACTTGACTTGACTTGAGAAACATCATTTGTGAAACCCTAACTCGCCCCAAACCTCTCTCACACAATACTTAACCTCTGGAACTCGTATTTGCCCTTAAAATGTAACACCCCAAAACTCAATTTCGCTTAATTACGCCATTAGGTGTGATTAAGAAAAATAATGAAACTAGGCTTAGACGATAAGAATACGGGTTATGTTCTATTATGGAAATAACCTAGTTGGTGTTATTGTTTATATAAATGAGCAAATTATGTTAGAAACTAGCTTGATTAGTTAGTTTTTATAAAAATATAACATTGGGGTAAAGTAGAGGGACTAAAAGAATAAGTTTGGGTCAAGATTAATATGAACAAAACACCCATTTGGGTACAAAAACGTGAGCAGCCCCAAAAGGGGATTTTAAAGCCAAAATCAAGCCCTAATCCTACCAAAAAGGGAGAATTGATGCTTGAGGTTGAAGTATTAGATGAAGGGTGTGATCTATAGGGCTAATCTTCAAGGATTAAGCTTTGGTAAGAACCCTAACCCCCAAATTCGTGTAGGATTTGAACCCCACATGTGGGTTTTGAGCAAAACATGTTAAATTCATATTATTGATTGAATTTATGTGATATTGATCATCTCTAATAGTTTAGAGATGAGCTATTCACTATAGGTTGCTTGTTTGCAAAGGATGATGATATTGGGTTTTCATTAGTAGCCTTGATGTTGCTAAATTAGTTGTAAATCCATGTAATGGTAGAAATAATATGTAGTTTATGATATTCATGTGGAAATTGGTCATGATTGAAGGTGATTATGTGTTTTGGTGGAATGTGTGTAGTAGTAGCTTGTACAATGTGCTCAAAATATGGTACGCACACCAAGTGTTTGATGAAATGCCTAGATGAGTATGATATGTGAATTTGTATGCAAGACTTGACAACTATGAAAGTAATTTGATAAAAGATATAATTGATAGTAGGTTAACATGAGGATTGTGTTTTAGATAGTATTCATGTGAGAATTTACTTGATTGTATGATATGATAAGAAGTATGCATTAGTAGCATGTACACTATGCTTAAGTGATATGATGCACACCATGTGTTGGATTAACTGGTAAGATGAATGATCTTGTATGTTAATGAGATATGAATATGATGTTTGTGGTGAAATTTGGTAGTGTTAGTTGATTTGGTACAAAATAGTGTGAAATTCGTCACTTTTGACAACCCTAGAGAGTCATATTGTAAAGGGCATATCTCATTCGTTATTAGGAGTTAGAAGACGAGCCTTATATCGTTGAAAATCTTGTTGCACATATTACATTTCATATTTAGTCATAAGAAGCTGATTCTAAGTTGTAGTGGGTCAAAACAACATCTAAAGTTAGCATTTCAGTTTTGACAGCAAAGCTGTTTGGTCAAAATTATGTTTCTGACCTGATCTGAAAATATTCATACAAAATCATAGAAAAATCTTTAGGAGGTGTTCTTTATATGCTTGGAAAGGTCTTTGAATGAGGCACATTTTGTATTTGATAGCCAAGATCTGATTCCGAGGTTTAGAAGGGGAAAACGGCCTTGAACAGCAGCTGCGCAGAAAATCGCTGGACAATTATAATGTGATCTTTAATAAGAAAAGGTGTAAGTATGCACACGCTTGTTGTAGTCTTGGTGTACGGATTGTAGGGAAAGAATAGCGAATTATGTGGCATTCAAAAAGTGTCTAAAAACACTTACCAACTAGTTCATGCAAGTATTTTCACTAACGGGTCAAACGGGTAGCATATGGAAAGACTTATTGAATAGAACTAGTTGTTGAATGTATTGATGTCATGTTTGAATGATGTAGAATGAATACTAATGTTTGAATAGGTAAGTTCCAAATTAGTATTCTAACACGGCATGTTGACTTGAAAGTAAGCTAGGTACAAGAAGCTTAAAAGTCAACGGGTCAAGTGGATATGATCTCGAGCTTGGTGAAAAGCTTTGGACTATAAGTCAAACGCGTATAAAGCGACAACACTCCTACGGGCAAAGGTAAGTGACTTATGATGCAAACTCTTGGTTTAGTTCACCATACAACAATGAAAGTAGTTGGGATAAATGGGCAGCAAAAATAAATGAAGTGAGGGTAATTAAGCATGAAATAAGTTCAAGATTAACAAATATGACATAAAAATGAATGGTAAAATGTATGTATTGATAGGTGTGTATACATATATATATATATATATAGATGAATACATTTAATCATTAGTGTAACTATTTAGATTGAATTGTATAGCTATCCAAGGTCACACAAATGGTAAGCCATTTGGTAAGTGGAATTATCACGTGTTGGATGCTAATGTAATAGAATGTGTGCATATTTGCTTATGCTCGGGAATGTGTTAAAGTGTTTTGTATGTAAAGGTTGGTCGTTATGTGTAGTTTGAGTATATGTTCGGAAACATCATGTTTGTCCTTGAGAATACATGAAGGAAAAATAGTATGACGGGTCAAGATAACTTGTACAAGGAATTTGTACGTGCATGTATATTGTAGTGTTATTATTCTTTTTGTTATGACGATGGTAATAAAGATGCAGGTATGTAAGCATGACTGCATGGAAATTGGAGGATAGGATCCGGAGACCGGATCCGAACTTATATAAGGCATTTGGATATGACCATTGAGTATTGTTGATGTTATTTTCATATTGTGAATATTTGCATGAAGTCACTTAATGAACTAGCGAAATGGTTATGTGGTAGTTGCAGGTTTTCTAATCAAGCTCACAAAGCAAGAAATGGTTGGAGGTCGAGTGAGGACACGAATTGTACGGGGTCGCGGTCACGGTCACGTAAACTAATAAAGATAAGTTGTTTTGATGTAATAAGAAACAATAAAAGATGAAAGTATGAAACACCTATAATATTTAGTAGATATGAGTTCAAAACATACAAGAATGTTTTATCAAGCAAGAAATTTTTTGGTTCGTATTTCCGCTGCGTATTTTCGGTTAAAAGGGTTTAGGGTGTTTCAAGTTGGTATCAGAGCCCTGGTTTGAGTGAAATCTCGTACAAGGAAGTAAGTACTTGAACTCAAACTTGTGTGCTCTTGAAATCAGTGACCCGTACAATCCAAGACTCGATCAAGGCCCAAGGGTAGAATTTAATATTAACTCACATGACAGGCTAGAAACTAATTGTGGTGTTTATGTTAAGGTGCCCTTTTGTGGATAATGAAGAGGTCTCAAGGACGCGATCCAAGATAGATCTCGGAAATTTGGGAAGGATAGAATGCTCGCAGGTACGTAGTATTAATACCTTGGTACCGGTGGGAGAGAATTCTCAGGGATGGTAAAATTTAGATGGAAAAACAACCAGGTTATTAGGAAAGGAAATTGAAAATGTAGCACGAAGCTGAAAACCAGTCCCCAGGCATAAGGTAATGATTACATGAAGGCACGTGGATAGCATGTGGACTGTGCGCCTGGCTAGTGCACAAGAAGCATGCGATGCACGTGAGACCGTGAGAATCATCACTGGTATGCCTGGTAAAATTGGAAAGTAGGTGGTCGTGTGGGTGAATGGGTGGAATGAAATTCTATAAAAGTGTGAATGTGAAAGGGGATTCCCTTAGTAGATATCCAACTAAACGTATGTATATTGTGCATATAAATTAATTATGGCAATGAATGAATGAGTAACTAGACGTCAGTTGTGGGTAAAGTAGACGACTCTCAAGTGATAGAGAGCAGTCTATATGAATGAAAGGTTGGAATGAAGGTTTGAGTCCGTAGGTAAGTACGGATCAAACCTATATGAATGAAAGGTTTGAGTCCGCAGGTAAGTACGGATCAAACCTATATGAATGAAAGGTTGGAATAAAGGTTTGAGTCCGTAGGTAAGCACGGATCAAACCTATATGAATGAAAGGTTGGAATGAAAGCTTTGAGTCCGTAGGTAAGTACAGATCAAACCTATATGAATGAAAGGTTGGAATGAAAGGTTTTAGTCCGTAGGTAAGCACGGATCAAACCTATATGAATGAAAGGTTGGAATGAAAGGTTTTAGTCCGTAGGTAAGTACAGATCAAACCTATATGAATGAAAGGTTGGAATGAAAGGTTTGAGTCCGTAGGTAAGCACGGATCAAACCTATATGAATGAAAGGTTGGAATGAAAGATTTGAGTCCGTAGGTAAGTACGGATCAAACCTATATGAATGAAATGTTGGAATGAAAGGTTTGCACCCGTAGGTAAATACGGATTAAACTTATACGAATGAAAGGTAGAAATAAAAGATTTGAACCCGTAGGTAAATACGGATCCAATATCTATAAATTAAAGGTAGGAATTAAATATATGAATCCATATGTAAGCCCCTTCACTTACTCATTAGTCGGCTCATCCTTGATGACATGAGAATGTTGAACGACCGTAAAGGGTCAAATGGGTGAAATTATAGAAATTGTAGAAATGACCTTGAACGGGTCAAATAGTGGAGATGTAGGATGTTGAGTAGGATGTTGTAGAAATATAGAATGACCCATGAAACCGGTCATTTGGATAGGAACGAAGAAGAGAATACATTTTCTCCAACCAAGGTAAGACACAACGTTAATTAAATATGCATGTTGCGTGGCATATAAAAATGCATATATATGTAACGGAAGATAGTAAGACGACATTGATGTGAGTTTATTTCAGAGACCTATGGAAACGAATGAATGATATTATGAATTGCAAGAATGAATGTAGAAATTATTATAAAGTAGTAGGATATGGCACATTTACCTTGAAACGTCAAATTGTAGAAAATTTGCAAGATGGTGAACAAAATGTAAGGATCTTGCGTAAGGGAATGGAATAAGTAATGTAGTATAGCTTATAAACAAGAGATCAAAAAGGAAATGTATATGATTAGACATTTTGGGTGAAAGAAAACTTGCATGGACCGATGAAGGTCAATTTTATGAATGTAAGGTATATGTCTAACCAATGATTTTGTAGACACGAATGGTCGAATGTATGGGTATGATGGAATCCACAAGATAGGTGATATGATGTTGACGAGTTGGAACTTATTGTGAACGAACTAAAGCAAGCAAAATATGGCGTGGACTTGTGAAGGAGCAAGTTAAGCCGACATATGGATGGTTGGATAACGTTGTAAAAGGAAGGTTAGTAAATTTAGATATTTTGTGATTGTTAAATAGGAAATTTATATATGTTGAATAGTACCCACGTATGAAAGAAGGGTAGTTCAAGCATGATGTAGTTGGAAAGTTTGACTTTTAAAGGTCAAAAGATGAATGAATCTTAGTTAGACTCGGTGTTGTTCAGCAATGGACATATGCGTTACAGTAAGTAGTGCATGAAATGAACTAACAAATGAAGTAGTGTGAATAGAATGACTTTGAAATTTACCAAAAAGGGGGTGGGGGTGCATATGGTAGATGTACCGATTCGGTAGTACCTAGGTAATTATGCCTAACTCTCAAGTTGAGGAGAGTGAATAAGGAATGAAATGGTATGTAGGTTGTGAAAGAGACAACCACGATCTAAGGATTTGGATATACGCAGGTATATATATAGTCTAACTAATTACACGATTGAAGTAATTAAAAGGAATTTATAATAGTGGAATATTTTAGTAAGATAAGGATGAATACTAATTATGACTAATGCAATAATAAAAGATCAATACGATTGATGCGGTGAAAGATGGCAATGATAGTTCGGTATGCTTGATACTTGCATAAAGGCTTGTTGTTAATACAAGAAAGTGTGGACATATAATTATGTTTAGTCACAATTAAAGTCGTAGTATAGTCTATAGTGTGGGCTTGCGATGTGGCATGAAACTTTGAATGAAGTGACAGAGTAAATAAGTAAGTAGAGAATGCCTAGTACGGTAGTGATGAAGGAGGTTTCGGGGACGAAACCCTCTTTAAGGGGGGTAGACTTCTAACACCCAAAACTCAGTTTCGCTTAATTACGCCATTAGGTGTGATTAAGAAAAATAATGAAACTTGGCTTAGACGATAAGAATACGGGTTATGTTCTATTATGGAAATAACCTAGTTGGTGTTATTGTTTATATAAATGAGCAAATTATGTTAGAAACTAGCTTGATTAGTTAGTTTTTATAAAAATATAACATTGGGGTAAAGTAGAGGGACTAAAAGAATAAGTTTGGGTCAAGATTAATATGAACAAAACACCCATTTGGGTACAAAAACGTGAGCAGCCCCAAAAGGGGATTTTAGAGCCAAAATCAAGCCCTAATCCTACCAAAAAGGGAGAATTGATGCTTGAGGTTGAAGTATTAGATGAAGGGTGTGATCTAGAGGGCTAATCTTCAAGGATTAAGCTTTGGTAAGAACCCTAACCCCCAAATTCGTGTAGGATTTGAACCCCACATGTGGGTTTTGAGCAAAACATGTTAAATTCATATTATTGCTTGAATTTATGTGATATTGATCATCTCTAATAGTTTAGAGATGAGCTATTCACTATAGGTTGCTTGTTTGCAAAGGATGATGATATTGAGTTTTCATTAGTAACCTTGATGTTGCTAAATTAGTTGTAAATCCATGTAATGGTAGAAATAATGTGTAGTTTATGATACTCATGTGGAAATTGGTCATGATTGAAGGTGATTATGTGTTTTGGTGGAATGTGTGTAGTAGTAGCTTGTACAATGTGCTCAAAATATGGTACGCACACCAAGTGTTTGATGAAATGCCTAGATGAGTATGATATGTGAATTTGTATGCAAGACTTGACAACTATGAAAGTAATTTGATAAAAGATATAATTGATAGTAGGTTAACATGAGGATTGTGTTTTAGATAGTATTCATGTGAGAATTTACTTGATTGTATGATATGATAAGAAGTATGCATTAGTAGCATGTACACTATGCTTAAGTGATATGATGCACACCATGTGTTGGATTAACTAGTAAGATGAATGATCTTGTATGTTAATGAGATATGAATATGATGTTTGTGGTGAAATTTGGTAGTGTTAGTTGATTTGGTACAAAATAGTGTGAAATTCGTCACTTTTGACAACTGATGCGTGAAATGTGTAGTAAATAAATCGGTCAAGTTTTAAAATTGGAAAAACCTACAAAACCACACACTAACGGCAAGTGTACCGGTCGCAGTGTAGCAGAGCAAGTAAGTCCGGAATATCGAACCGTGGACACAATATGGCGACTCTCGGTACTAAACCTCTGTCGACTCCTAGCCTAGTAATTTGGGATTTTTGATAATTATTTTTAATCTAAATGCAAGTAAAATAAAAGCAATTAAAATAAATTACACAGAGACGAAAACAAGAAGCTAAGAACACTGGATCAAACTCAGATAATATGGAAGGCAACTATCTAGGTCTAGAATCCTACCCACAGACTCATAACTCTCGGAATCGAATAATGGATTGGCTACCAGGTTTTCTAAAGATACGCCCAACCCAGGAAACCCCTAAAGCATGCTAGATCACCTCCCGGTCTCACTAACACCTCTTAGAAAATCCTAAGGGACGTGTAAATCACTGGTTACTAGTTCGGATCACCTCCCGGTCTCACCTCACTAGGGAATGCTAAAGTACTCGAAAGACTCACTCACCTCCCGGTCTCGCTAGTCACAACACACCCAAAAATGTGAAGGAGTAATCTAATTGGCTTGGAAATAATTCGGAATTACAAGAATCTAAAGACACAATAGGCAAGGATCACCTCCCGGTCTCACCTCTACCCGACACCTAAAGATCTAGACAACCCGACACCTTATCACCTCCCCGGTCTCAAGGAATGGCAGAATACCTAAGTCCTCTAAACTCTCAAATCAAATTCCTATGGAATTAGACGTCAAAAACCATAAACTAGTCACAAGCACAAAGCAGGCAACCTAACATGCATCCATAACTGAAAGACATTCAACAAGACACATGTGGAACTATCAAAGATCATAAATTAGACTTAAATACGCATATGCATCATAACCAAACACAATTAAATATTTACCAAAACATAAGCCAATTATATAATTAAACGAATCCGAAAGTCATAAAAATGCTAAGTATTCATCAACACGACCTAGGTAGCCTAAAAGTTTAGCTACTCATAACAACGGAACAAGATAAAAACAAAGGTTCAAAAATATGCATAGTCATGGTACCAATATTTATGAACACAAAGTAAATAAATATAACATGTAGCTTTAATCTTGAAACCTGTGCCTTCCCCTCCAATTAACCTCTACCAAAGATCGTTCAAGGCTGCTGCTCGTAAAGCTATTCTTCTGCCGTCCAAAAGTCCACCTCTATTGTTCGAGCTGTCTTCCTTTTTTATAATATGCCATCATAGGTTTTCTTATTAATAATGGGCTAAACAATAGCATTACATCAAAACTTTAATGGGCGAGACCCATTATAAAACCATCCGGATTGGGCTTCTGACTTGTTTCATATGGCTGCATCCATTTTCTTTTCTTAGTTAGCAAGGCCACGTGCCTTTTACAAATTCTTATTCTCCGTTTTTTTTTACACTAACGAGAGAGAGATTAGAGACATTATGTCTCTTTATTAAACTATATTATTATTATTATTATTTGCTTCCAACTCGGGTGGTCTTCGCTCGACCAAAGTTTCTCGTCTACGCTTCAACGTTTATGAACACTTACAAAATATAAAATAAATATATAAATACTAAAAATGACTCAAAACTAATAAAAATCTAATAAAATGCTAAAATAAATAAAATAGACAAGTACAAGCCTAAAACTAATAAAACATTAATAAGAAGACTCGAAAAAGACTACAAAATACATAGGAAATTAGATGTGTTTTGCAACACATCAACAACCCTAGAGAGTCATATTGTAAAGGGCATATCTCATTCGTTATTAGGAGTTAGAAGACGAGCCTTATATCGTTGAAAAACTTGTTGCACATGTTACATTTCATATTTAGTCATAAGAAGCTGATTCTAAGTTGTAGTGGGTCAAAACAACATCTAAAGTTAGCATTTCAGTTTTGACAGCAAAGCTGTTTGGTCAAAATTATGTTTCTGACCTGATCTGAAAATATTCATATAAAATCATAGAAAAATCGTTAGGAGGTGTTCTTTATATGCTTGGAAAGGTCTTTGAATGAGGCACATTTTTTATTTGATAGTCAAGATCTGATTCCGAGGTTTAGAAGGGGAAAAACGGCCTTGAACAGCAGCTGCGCAGGAAATCGCTGCACAATTATAATGTGATCTTTAATAGAAAAGGTGTAAGTATGTACACGCTTGTAGTAGTCTTGGAGTACGGATTGTAGGGAAAGAATAGTGAATTATGTGGCATTCAAAAAGTGTCTAAAAACACTTACCAACTAGTTCATGCAAGTATTTTCACTAACGGGTCAAACGGGTAGCATATGGAAAGACTTATTGAATAGAACTAGTTGTTGAATGTATTGATGTCATGTTTGAATGATGTAGAATGAATACTAATGTTTGAATAGGTAAGTTCCAAATTAGTATTCTAACACGGCATGCTGACTTGAAGTAAGCTAGGCACAAGAAGCTTAAAAGTCAACGGGTCAAGTGGATATGATCTCGAGCTAGGTGAAAAGCTTGGGACTATAAGTCAAACGCGTATAAGGCGACAACACTCCTACGGGCAAAGGTAAGTGACTTATGATGCAAACTCTTGGTTTACTAATTGTATGTTTATGTATAAATGGGAACAAGTATGAAATGGTAATTTATAACAAGGTAAGCAAATTGATGTTGTTGGTCAATGGGTATAGTTCACCATACAACAATGAAAGTAGTTGGGATAAATGGGCAGCAAAAATAAATGAAGTGAGGGTAATTAAGCATGAAATAAGTTCAAGATTAACAAATATGACATAAAAATGAATGGTTAAAATGTATGTATTGATAGGTGTGTATACATATATATATATAGATGAATACATTTAATCATTGGTGTAACTCTTTAGATTGAATTGTATAGTTATCCAAGGTCACACGAATGGTAGACCATTTGGTAAGTGGAATTATCACGTGTTGGATGCTAATGTAATAGAATGTGTGCATATTTGCTTATGCTCGGGAATGTGTTAAAGTGTTTTGTATGTAAAGGTTGGTCGTTATGTGTAGTTTGAGTATAGGTTCGGAAACGTCATGTTTGTCCTTGAGAATACATGAAGGAAAAATAGTATGATGGGTCAAGATAACTTGTACAAGGAATTTGTACGTGCGTGTATATTGTAGTGTTATTAATCTTTTTGTTATGACGATGGTAATAAAGATGCAGGTATGTAAGCATGAATGCATGGAAATTGGAGGATAGGATCCGAAGACCGGATCCGAACTTATATAAGGCATTTGGATATGACCATTGAGTATTGTTGATGTTATTTTCATATTGTGAATATTTGCATGAAGTCACTTAATGAACTAACGAAAATGGTTATGTGGTAGTTGCAGGTTTTCTAATCAAGCTCACAAAGCAAGAAATGGTTGGAGGTCGAGTGAGGACACGAATTGTACGGGGTCGCGGTCACGGTCACGTAAACTAATAAAGATAAGTTGTTTTGATGTAATAAGAAACAATAAAAGATGAAAGTATGAAACACCTATAATATTTAGTAGATATGGGTTCAAAACATACAAGAATGTTTTATTAAGCAAGAAATTTTCTGGTTCGTATTTCCGCTACGTATTTTCGGTTTAAAAGGGTTTAGGGTGTTTCATAAACCTACCATTTCCAAGCTTTACACATCCTCCTTAGCAAAATCCAAGGTGTGTTATCCATCTTAAACTTCTATCATGTTGTTATTTTGATCCCTAAAGGTCCAGACCTGGTTTTGTGAAGTTTGTGTCTTTGAAAACCTTTGAAAAACAGTTTTAAAACAAGTCTAATCCTTTATATTAATCATATGTTAATGATTCATGCAAAGAACGGACTTTTATGATTAAAACGTGTAGATTCTTGTGTGTTTAATGTTTTACAGATATGAATGAGTTGTTAGGATAATTATATAGGAGTTTGAAGGTTGGTTGATGTGTTTTGATGATAACATGCGTTTTGACTGTTTGAGTGATTTAAGAGGATTTAGGATGTTATGAAATGATTTGATGATTGTATAATGTTAGGGTTTATGCTAGAATGATGTAGTAACAGTAGGATGATGATTTGCAACGTGATTATGTGATGAAATCCGATTATTTTCCATTTAGGGTAAGTTATGCATGCTTTGATGTGATGTTTTCATAATATTATTCCATTTTGGGAAATACTTGCAATTAGGGTGATAGACTGAGGCTAAATTGGGGTTTTTTCATTTAGGATATGTTACTTGATGATGTTGGGTATTTTTACATGTTTCGAATCTGATTTGAAAGGTCAAACGCGCGAAAAGTGGCTCCCGGTCTGCAGGGGGCGAGTAGGATTCCTACTCGCTTGTCTAGGGGTAAGTAGGGTGTACTCGCCTGATATATGGGGCGAGTAGGACCGGGTCCTACTCGCCTGAAAAAGGGGTGATTAGGATTCCTAATTGCATGTTTGATTCCTAATTGCCTATTTGATTTCTAATCGCGTGTTTTGATGCCTAATCGTGTGTTTTGCTGCTGTAAGTATATTTTAAGATCCCGAAACATGGTTTGACACCTAGGAACATATTTAGAACCCGTGGCATGCCTAGAAACCTGAAAACATGTGTTCGGACTCGTGTATGCAATATGTGAGATGTATGCTTAGACTTGGGGAACTATTTTGTGTTTTAAGTGCTTAATTGCATATGATTGCTTGACTTCTGGTATTTGGATAACACGTGGGATGTCGGGTCTTGTCTCGTGTGGTCAGATTAACGTTCAAAACATTTTTTCAAACGTACATGGTTATGGTCCGGACAATCGGGGACTAGTTAAACTAAGGGTTATTAGTCAAAACACTTATACAAACTTTTATGATAGATCGCCGGTTGGGACTATCTGGTTGTGTCGGTTATTGTTTTTTTAGAAGACGCAACCTAGGGTGAGTGTCACAGCCTCATTCTTTATGTTTTCATACCTGGGGGAGAAACATACGGTACAAACTTACGAACATTTAGACCAACATATTACATTATATCACATGGATACTTAGTGACATTCTTCATCATTAAAGCCCTCCTAACATTTAGTGAATCATTAATATGTGGATACATAGCGGGGAAAGTTTGAATAGATCTATTGGGCCCGGCAAGCCCCACTCGGGCCGACTGGAGGTCGGTGACGGGTGCATATTTGTCCTACCAAACTTTACGGCACCGAGTGATGAAACGGTGACGGGTATTGAGGCATTCTAACGTTCAGCAGTGGTTCACGACATTATAGTATCATGTAATGATGATGTCTAGCTAGCATTAGGTATAGATGTAAGGATTGTTGGGTCTGGCTTACAAACGTTACAAACTTTTACAAACCTTTACAAACTTTATCTCTGTGACTAACTGGCACTGTATGTGTTGACTAACATTGCATGTTTTCTCAGATCGCTAAGGAAGTAGGGAGTCTAGGTGCACTGGGGTCTCACTGCGTCTCGTCATATCATGCATAATTTGAACTTTGTTTGGTTTAACTACCAACTTTTGAACTATCGTTTTGTAAACTTATTTCGCTTCCGCTGATGTCTTTTGGGATTATGCAAACTTTTAAACTGTGTGGTTTGTTTTTATTACGTTGTTTTCATATCATATAGTTGTCGTTTATTGTGACCGTTGACTTGGATCCTGGTATGTCACGCGCCTCGCGGTCAACCCCGCAAGTGGAATTTGAGGGTGTGACACTTAGATTTTCCTACTGACACGATGGCTTACCGGCACTTTCGGAAGCCTAGGAGGATCCACATCGCTTCCAATGACTGGATCGACTATGCTGCGTTGGAGGAGGTTAGTGAGCTGGCCTGGGCACACGATATCATTGGTGTTGATACGCCCTTGAGTCGTCTTTTCGTGATCGCGCATACTCGGACGTTTCAGGAGCTAGGTGTGGAGTTCCTGTCTTCTTTAGGTTTCACCCTACAGCCAGCAGATCGATCGAAGGAAGAGAATGATCCCAAGGATCTTTTCATCGAGATCATCTTCCATCTTGCCACACGGACATTCCAGATGTCCCTGCGCGAGTTCACGTGGTGGACTGGTTTATACACGGAGCCTGAGACGGTTACCGGGTTATACCAAGACGGTATACGCGCAACGTCTAAGGCTACGCTTTGGGATTTTGGGCGGTGATCGCTCCTGGTCACCGGTTTGGGAGGGATAAGGCCATGGTGACTGCTATCCGTGACCCTTCCACCGATATAGGCACGGGCTGATCGCCACGTCAATCCAGCCACGCTAGAGCTCCCGCGAGTGGTGCATGACTACGAACATCTTTTACTTATATATTATATCGGTGGCCGTGCGTACTCGCACATTGTTTGGCGGATTGGTTTGCCTCGGCTTACCACTGCCAGGAGCGAGGGAGTGTTATACGGCAGTGCGTATATCACGTTCCTTGCTCGTCACTTAGGGCTTTACCCCAATGGTGACTAGCGGTTGTCTCCTGCGATCCAGCCGTCTTTGTTGGATCGGAGGACGATTGTCGGTATGCGTGATACACGCCTGTTCCTTGGCTGGGTCGCCGATTCCAGGATGCCCAGGTACATCTTTTTGAGCCGATCCAGTTGCTAGAGTTAATCTCGCCTTATCCTTGGCCTATTGAGGATGATGTGGAGGTTGTGGAGGGTCCGATCGAGGAGGAGCTGCTGCTAGGTGACCCGGAGGACCCAGAGCCATGAAGCCGCCTCAGCACCCACAACACGCTTATCGAGGCGCCTCTCGTGAGCTTACAGAGAGGATGCACCATATGGAGCGCAGTATCCGGGATCTTCATCACGGTAGGACGCTATTCTTGACTGTGTGATGTGGATAGCTGACTATGAGGTAGTGAGGAGACAAGCAGCAGGGTTACAGCCCAGACCACCACCAGCTCTACGACATTATCCAGACGACGTTGATGATCAGTAGCTTTGTATTGTGTATGTTTAAGTTATTTTGTATTAAATTGTGTTATGGTTTGTTTTGTAGGAATTGCTTATTTGATATGTATATTTAGTTTCAGTTATTTTTGTTTGTGATGTTTATTAACTGTTGTTAATAGTGCTTGATCAGTTATTCATTTACAATCAGTTTCAGTTATTTATGTTTGTGTTGTTTATTTTTAATGATTAATAGTTCTTGATTAGTTATTCAGTTTCAAAACAAACCGAACATTTTCAAAACCAGCCAAAATAAAAACATCTAATTTTTATAAATAGTATTGAAATGAATAAAACTTAAAAACAATAAGTTCGTTAAATTGTAAAAACAAAAATAAAAATAAAAACCATCATATTGTAAAAACAAAAAAAATTAAAACAACTATATACTCATCGTATTGTCCAATACGTGACATATCAAGGCGACGTATTGGTGCCAATACTTGGCTTGGAAGGTGATATTGGGTGTGGTACGAGGCAAATAAGTCATCCAAAAACACAACAAACCCTATATGCCTGTATTGGTCAATACGAGGCACATAAGTACGAGGTTTCAGGCCTGACATTTTCTGAGATGTCAGTTTGCAGCTTTTGACTTCATCAATACGAGACGTATTTAAGGTGTCGTATTAGATTTCAAGGGTGTAAAAATAGAGAAACCCTTATTATATCAAATAGAATTCCAGCAAGAAGCTAGAAAGAAATAAAGTTATTGATCATAAACAGAAGTCAGTCCACAAATGATAAATAACCCATGTTTTTCATTCATAGGAAACCATTTGTCTTGATTTCTTCAATCATCTAGAAGGCGGGGATGACCTGGTTGTTGAAACTTTAAGGTTATTGATCATAAAACAGAAGTCAGTACACAAATGATAAATAACCCATGTTTTTTCATTCATAGGAAACCATTTGTCTTGATTTCTTCAATCATCTTGAAAGCGGGGATGACCTGGTTGTTGAAACTTTTGCTATGCCAAATATACCAACATGTTAAAATAACAACTATAATATAGCCATTTCACAAATAACAAAAAAAGATAACTAATTTTATATTTTAATGATGGTTGTTTTATGTCATTTTCAAATCTTACATGTCATTTTGTGTTTAAACAAATATGCCTTTACTGTTTTTTTACCGTAATAATAGAGTCACCTCAACGCTTTTTTTTAAAGATATAAAACGAAATAAAAGTTTGAGACCCTTTTACCGATTGCATTAAGATTGACATGCCCTATATGATATTATTTGTGCAGTAGTATAATGGTATGACACTATGATATATTCTTTTGTTTGTATATTCAGGATTCATTTCAGTATTTGAATAAGTTAGATTTGCATGTGCTATTTTCTCCATCTTTTTGTTTGGTTTTACATATTTTTGTAACTAGTAGATTTGATATTTTGTTTGTTTTGCTAGATAATCTTGTTAAAAAAGTTCTCGTTTCTTTCCATTCAACCATTAGAAGTTGTGATTGATCTTATTTCAAAACCATTATGAACAAAAGTTTAAGATTTTAAATCCACTCATGTCTCATTGTAAAGAATGTCTTGGTGTGTTCATCAAGTCTTCACCGTAAAAGCTATTTTAAGAAATAATGTGTTAAAAACGCATATCCTCTTTTGCGACCTTAGTCTTTTGTTACGTTCTCATAGCCACTTGTCTTCCTTCTAACCTAATTCATGCCTCGATTATGTCAAAAACGATATATACGTAATGATAAAAGACGATGCCCCTCAACGTAATGAGTAGGTCCGCGCCATGGTATGAATCCTACAACTCTACAAGTTTCCTTAGCTTATTAGTTTGTTAAAATTTTTATTTAGATTTTCTTAAGAGTTAGTAAGATGTTTGATTTACCATTATCAAATCATCATTGAAAATAAAAGGGATAATGGCTGACTAGCTTTACACTCTTTTATAAAGCAATTAGTTTCCTTTTCTTAATTATTATTATAAAGTGTTGCAATTATAGAAATTAAAAGAGTTATATAGACTTTTTAAAAGTAAATTGGTTGAAAGTTAAAAGGAAGGGTAAAAAAAAGTGGTGGTGGTTTTGGAGACAGAAAGGCGATGCTACAAAAATAGAGTTTGGGAAATGTATGATTACAACCACTACCTTCCTTTTTTGGGTCACTATGACATCATAAATAGGAATTGTATGGCCATTAAAATCTTGTACTTTTTTTGGTTTTACCATTGATGGAAAATCACATTGTTTACTTTTATGGACCCTATCCTTCTATCCAAACGATATGATCAATAGTAAGGCAAGTTTTAGAATTTTAAAAAGTTAGTTGAAGGAACATTGCATAATTATAATTGGTATGTGATTAACCTTCCAAGATCAAATAAAATTTGCAATATCGTGACATCCCTTGTCATTTGTTGCGACATCACATCACGACACCCTCCTTTATCGTCGTTTTACCACATGTACCGTCCGGCTAATATCCATTCTCGTTGTTCTTTGTGCTTCAAATTATTGTTATTAATATCTTTTAGTTTTAACATTCTAACTACTAATTGGACCCGTGCGCGTTGCGGTGCGGGTACGTTTCAAAAACCGAATGAATCAGTCCAAGATGATGCGCTAACCATATGAAAACGTGCGTTTTGACGTATCCGATTTAACTCAATAGTATTACGGTTGGATAAAAACTAAGTAATCGGACTTATATTGTACATGCATAACTATTTATATGACCCGGCTCATACATAGGAAACGTACAAAAAACATAAAACGTGTATAAGGGGGAAATTGATACGTATAATCAAAAGACACAATCATATCAAGGGTTGTACCTATACGTTTTTATTCGACAATATAAATTAGAGTAACTTAAATTTATACTGTCGAATAAAAACGTATTATGTTTATCTTAACTCGACAATAAACCCAGGGCCGGCTATGCCCAAGCCGGGGAGGCCATCCGGCTTGGGCCTATTTTTATCGGGGCACAATTTTTTTTTTATAAAAATTCCTATATATGTGTATGTATACAATTTAAATAGAAAACCTATTTACACTTAAAAGTTATGCCCAATAATAATCAGTTTAAAATTCAAAAATTAATTACTCAAGAGTCCATAAAATTTATTAACCCAATACTTATTTAACCTAATAAAAAATAAAAAAAAATATCGATATTATATTCATATGGTGGAAAAAATAAAAAAAAAAACATCGATATTATATTCAGACGGTGTACCTGCAAAAGACGAACATCGAGAGTCGAAATTCCAAATTGCAATTTGTGAGTTGAATGTTTAATTGTTTATCATCATCTAGATTGTAATTTTATTTTATATTTAATATTTAAGATTTCAAAAAAAAAAAAAAATTCTAACAGCTTTAAGATTTCAGTTATAAAAATCGTCGTTATGTTTTTTTATAACTTTCGGTGTAGTATATTTTACTTTGCTCTCTTCTCATTAATAATAATTCTCAATATTATCATTAATGTCATCAGATCAACTGGACCCTTCACCCATCATCATCATCATCATTGTTGTTATCATCATCATCTGTTTTCTCATCATCTTGATCATCATCATCATCATCATCATCATTATCTTCTCTTCTTCTGCAGATTCTTCTTCTGTCTGATTCTTTTACCTTTCAGTTTAGGAACCTTCTCATATAACTTGTTTATGATCTCTTCAGCTTCTTGTTCTCCTTCTTACTACAATGATTCTTCTTCATTGTGTGTGTTAGATAACTTCAACTTTGAGTTTTCTAACTTCAAGTCTGTCACCTCGTTCTCAATAGCATCTTGCTTTTCTTTAGACTTTCCATTAATCTTCCGCATGTCTTTCTCATTATCTTTCAACTCTTTGATTTCTTCTTAATTCTTCAAAGTCGTAGCTTTCTGAACATTAAACGACTTCATCAAAGAGTTATCTATTGCTGCATAAGATCTAATGCTGCTTGAGAAACAGTTAAAGTTCCCTAGAAACAGATTCAGGTGTCTTTAATGAAAATGGTTTCTCAAAACTAGAAAGCACTCCCTTTAAGGATTTAGAAACGCTGGATGGTTTGTATGTGGTTGTTTTTGTTTGCTTGCGGTACTTGTTTTCTGGTTTTTTTGTTCTTTTTCTTTTCTTTTGACCTGAACTTTCTCCTTCTTTTTGTGAAGTTGCAAGCATTGTTGTCTTCCTGCTCTTTCATCACAGTCACTCTGTTATCAATGGCTTATCATCATCAGAATCACTACCTGG
>JAUTDX010002733.1:0-53133 GCA_030844895.1 Ambrosia x helenae | reverse complement strand
ACTAATGGACATTAGATAAAGGACTATTAACCACTAAATAAAACAAAGTCGGCTATTACCCTCTGGTACATAGCGACCTCAAATAAATAATAATATAAGCCATCCCTTGTCAGGCAGGAACACTGACAACCGTCACTGTTCACGCCGACCAAATCATCACCCGCAATTAATGCGCAGTCACACCACCTATATAAATACTGGGTAGTTGCTCGCATTGAGGGACACATTTAATACTCACCGGCAGTTGCTCTCTGCTCCGAACCATCACAGTAATCCATCATCAGCATACAACATTCAACAATAATCAATATAATGATTAGATGCAATATAGGGATGACCTTGGTATCAGACTGGTACCGAAAAACTAAAAACGTACTGAAATACTGGTCCCGAAAAAAATTGTTTAACTTATTTTTTGATGCTTTACGTAAGACCATGCTTTAATCTTTCAATATTTACATTTTTTAGCATTTCATTCAAATAATCAAACAACAAACAGATGCAACATGACCAAAGTATTCAACTGGTACGTAGACTTTTGTCCATACACGCTCATTTAAATCCATCTTATAAGCGTTACTAGGCTCCCCGTATTTTGGTTGGTGTACCGATCAACAAGAGATGTCCAAGGAATGATACCAGGTACGATGCGTTGGCCACCTCAACAGGTAGTCTTGCAACAGATCGCCATGTGTCATCTTCTAGCACGACAACATCATTAGCATGGCATGTGTATATTTTTTTATCAATGCCTTCGACATAAGTTTTGGGAGTGTCTGTGGTCTCTGATAACACACCATTTCTTTCTGACCACTCTCTTGTTAATGTGTCAAATACTCGAAGCTTTGGTGAAACTGACCTTGCATGTTTGTTGGATACCCATTGATGACACGAAACTTGCCACGGTGGAACAATCCTTCACACTCGTCACGCTCTTTTGCCATATCAGGTAATTGTGTCCATTTATCTTTCGCAACGTCATACCCCATACAGATTTAAGCGCATTTTTTTCAAGATCATGCCACCAGCAACAAACACCATCCGATCACCATCACTAGCACAACCAAAAAACGACCTGGGCCCACCAGGCATGTCAGCACCACGCCGCCACTTGTACGATAGAAAATCAAAAACAAAAACCGAATTAGACAGTCCAAGTCCGCGGGTCATACCCGCCCATAACAACAGATCCGACCCGACGGAAACCATCCACAAAACAACGGCAACCCGTTTTCGAACTCCGATAATGACGGCATCTCTGACCAGTTACCCGATTCGGGTTCGAAAAACACCAACCGGTACACCCGGAACATGTAAACACTTTCTTTTTTCCGGCAGGGTTCACCTTCGCCTGAGAGAGAACTACCAAAGACTGAGCTTTTCCGGTCAAATTCCTTAGCCGGAGAAGCTCCGGTAAGTCAACGTCAGCTTTCCACGCCTTACATACTGATCGGATACTATGAAACTGATTGAAAGGAACTCGAATAAAGCACTGAAGTGCAATATCATGAGAAGGTCTTGAAAACGACCCATGAATGATGAAACAAGTGATTTGCATAAACTGTTAATTATGTTTGAATTTAAGAAGATGAATGTATTAGAGTATTTATTTATAGATGAAATCTGTGTTCAAGATGTTGTACCAATTAAGTGATTCTGTTGATTGTATATCCGTTGGCCACAAATTTGTTACAATATTATTTAGAAGACACTGATATTAGAAATTTTCTGTTGGCGGCTGTAGCATTTATTAATTAAAATATTATTATAGAGATATGGATTGCGTTTGTCAAGTTGTATTATAATTATTAGACATTAAGTGTAGGGATGAGCTCGGTACGGGATCGTACGAACCGATACCGATCCCGACAATACCGAGCCCGAAAATCCCAAAAACCCAATACCGATACCGATACCGATTATACCGGTACGGTATCGGTATCGGTTCGGGATCGGTACGGTACCGGTGTGGTGTCGGTATTTTACCTTAAAATACCGAACCGATACCGATCCCGTACCGATACCGATAATACCGAAACCGAAAATCCCAAAATATGGGTACCGATACCGATACCGAACACCCTCGGTTCGGTATCGGTTCGGTACGGGATCGGTATTTTTTCGGTTCGGGATCGGTATTCGGGACCGGATGCTCATCTAATTAAGTGTGCAGTCAACTGGAGCAAGAAATGAAACCAACAAGTTGCCGTTAGATTTAGTAACATAGTTGGCCAATCCGACCATGCCATTGTCCAGCTAGCCTTTGTTATCACGAGCAAAGTTCTTTTTATAATTTTATACTTTTATAGGATAGGATATGTAAATGTTTTTTAACAAGTGCGATTTCCTGTGTGTTGCTTCGGTTTGGTTCTTTCATTACTCGTTTGGACAATATCGGTTTGGTTCGTTATAGTATTGGTACGGTACCAACAGGCAAAGCCTTTTAATACACTAAAAGTGTGAGGTCTTGAGTTCAAGTCTCACAAGGAGCAAGAAATTCGTCTTTAAAAAAAAAAAAAAGCTTACGATACAAAAAAAAATATTACTTTTGCTAATACAGCTTTGTTTTCAACAAAAACTATGCCGGAGTCTCGAGAAAAGTATAAAATGAATACTGGTACTAAAACTGATGTTATTCGTATGTATCGATTTAGTTCGTCATGGTGAGAAAAAAATATATATATTTTGCCCGTTCGGTTTTGAACAAAACTTATATTAAAACGTGTTATATTATTTGAATCACGAAAAGGGTAAAATTACATCACTTTATACCAAAAAAACGCTAAACTTTGAGGTGGATTTAATGACATACGTTTGGTCACTTGTACATTATTAATTTATTATTCACAACTACATTTTAAACATAACTTAATTTTGTTATTGTGAATTGTACATTTTTCTAACAAATAGTTAAAGCGGGCATAAACGTACCACGTATACTAAAATGGTGGTAGTATTATACACTTTTAGTGGTAAGCAAACAGTGGCAAAGTTTGACTGAAGGTTCGGGGGGTCGGAAGTCACCGGGGTTCAGAAGTCACTAGTTTCGGGGGGTCGAAAACCAGTTTCAGGGGGTCGAAGCCCTATATTTTCAAAATTTTCTTATACGGATACTATATAATCGGAACTTCTGCGCGAAAATCCGGAGGGGGGGCGCGGCCGCCCCTCCCCGCCCCAAGTAAGTTGCGCCACTGTAAGCAAACAAACTTAAAAATTAGGGGTGACAATCGTGTCGGGTTGATGGGTTGGCAGGTTTATGGGTTGTGGGGCGGCGGGTTGATGGGTTGAAATGTGCAACCCGAACCCGACCCATATTATTATTCGTGTAAAATATTTCAACCCTAACCCGACCCACATAAAATCCGGGTCAACCCGAATACGACCCGTTTTAACCCATGTTTTTAAATGAGTAATACATGTTCATTAGTTATAAGCGGTGTTACCAATAAAATGTTTAATGGTGAGTATATAAGTGTGACAAATAAATAATATAGTGTGCAATAAATAACACAATTTATAACTAACCATGTAAATATAAATGGTAAAAGAAAAACAAAAATAAAATATTTTTTTTTTCTAAATACTTAAACGGGGTTAACGGGTCAACCCATTTTATATATGTGTCAACCCGAACCTGACCCGTTTTTAAACGGTCGTGTTAGTTGACCCGAACCCGACCGTTTTTTTAAACGGGTCGTGTTAGTTGACCCAAATCTATTTTTTTTCGTGTCGGGTTCGGGTCGGTTTTCGGGTCGTGTCAATAATGCCGCCCCTATTAAAAAATATTACACGTATGTATATGTCAATCTAAACTATACTGATCGAAAAACAATTGAAATATCGTAGTTCGAGTATAGACCAATTACAATGATAATACGAGACTAACCTCAATTCAATTGAGCATTCTTTCGTTTACAGAACTTTGACACTGACCTTAATGAAATATTAAACACCACAACTCTCGAACTAAGAAAAAAAGTGTATAGCCTAATGGAATTTTTGTGGTGGACTCTGGCCAAAGTTATTAATGCTGAGAGTCGATTGAAATTAGAGAGAGAAAATATCGATGTAAATATGTGTTTTTCTATAAAAAAACAAAATAATTTTGGCTTTCAACCGTAAATCGATACAATTGTAATCCCTTCATAAGAGATGCACATTTTTAGCCCATGAAGGGATGCACCTTTTGTTTTTCAATTGTAAATCAAAATGTTAAGTGATTAATAGTGTGTAGGGAAAACAATAACCAAACGAAATAGTACCGAAATCAAACGTAAATCAATTACCGATTTCTTTATATCTTCTGTTAACTTAAATCAACTGAACCAAACAATCATTTTTTCATACGTTTTAGATTTTATATATCGATTTCATGTATTTATACCTTAATTTAATGTATGTATATGTAAAAGATTTAACCCAAGTTTGGTTTTTGTTATTAACACAACCGATCTGAACCAAAATCGATAATCTAACCAAATAAATCAAACATGTCAACCAAAAATGACCGGTTAATAAAATAGAGTAACAAATAACTTTAATTCCGGTTGATGTTAATAACGGAATAATACTCAACCACATGTCTATCTTTTCCGTCGTATTATGCGATTGGTGTCACACGTGTAAGTGCAAGTGAATGTTGGGTTCAGTATACAACAAGTCATCATTTTGCTAATATTACATTTTCTAAGACCATGTATAACGGTGCACAAAATTGGACGTGAAACCACCATTTAGCGCCCCATAACCTCCGTACACCGCCCCCTTGGGCACTAATTTTCAATTTTTTGGGTGTAGCGTTAAAAATTTAACGCTTCATTTTGGTGTGAATTTGTTTTTTTATTCTTGCAATCAATGAAAGTGAAGCGGGGCCGTTATAACGGGCCCACTATACTTGGCCTAATGAATATTTGACTTATGGACACAAAAAATAAAAAATAAAAAAAAATTAAACCGTCATTGTGTTGTTGTGTGTAACCATTCCTAGAAGGAGCAAACTCACCGGATTACTACTGGTATCACCGACCGTTACCGGTAAGCATGCGATTCACTGAAACTTTACAGTTTTCAGGCATACATTGTTCTATTGACATCTTTACTCTTTTATTTATTTCAATTAATTTTTAACATCTATGTAAAATATTAATCCATTGGTGTTTACTTTACTGTATATCGTTTGTATAAAAATAATTTAGTTTGTGGATCATTCATTTGCGACCCAGATAGGAATCTGTGGATAGACCCATAAAGGGGTAGCGGCGCAGCTTTGTTGCTCGTTTACCCGCCGCTCAGTTGTAATTCTTGTTGGTTTTTAACGAAGAATCTTATCGTTGAAGTTTGAAAAAAAAAACCCTAATCCGTCCTAATAATATCTCAACAAACCTTTTCTTTTGTTCTGGAATCATTAATTAATAATTTCATATTTGAGACACTTTCATTATATTATGAAGTTTCGCTCACTGGCGAAGCTTGGTTCTCGAATCGGAGGGGCCGGACTCAATTTTTTTCATACGGTAGTGGCCGGAAGATCAAATTGGCGGGGCCGGACTCAACCCGAACTCAATTTTACCTACGAAAATCACAATTTCTACCTCTGCGTCAAAAAAACAGGGTGGGGGGGGGGGACCCTTGGCCCTCACAATCCTTCGTCCCTGGTTTCGCGGTATCCGGATGACTTTCTATACTGGTTTCGTAACAAAATGTCATGTGCGAGCCATAGGTTTCCCCTAGAATTCGTGACAGACCGGGTCACAAACGTTGTTTGTGGTCGCGGGAGTGAGTGGCTTTTTTGCCCATTGGTGTACCGGGGAGGCTGGACTTTGCTGGGCGTTAAAAAAATTAGTGATGATTTTGGCTTTAGTTTTAAAAATCCCCTTGATTATCTCATACTCTAATAAATAGTTGAAAACTTTATTGAGCTGCGTGTAGAGTCGATTGCTGCACAGTTTTACGGTTTGGATGGGGCATAGTTTTGAATTGTGGCTGTTGATGTTCTTTATGGTTTTTACTGTTTGGTGCCAGCCTTATTATGTGAAAATTTGACTTTTACATGCTGGATGGTTCAAAGTCAGGTAAAAGTTGCTTCAAGTAGGTGTCTTGACACTTTGACATGCCTGATACTGGAAGTCATAAGCCCGCAGGGCGAGCTCTCCCTTCATGGATGAGCGCAAGGGATGATGATAACAACTCCGGCCGTAAGGAACAAGTTAAGGACAAAGACAAACAGCCTGCTACATCTACTGATAAATTTTCCAAACTCATGGTACAATTTGGATTACAAATCTGTATCCTGTTTATATTTGTTCCTATGGTAGATGTAGATCTCCTGACAGTAATTTCGATGATTGTAGGAAGGGGTTGTGTTTGTACTTTCAGGGTTTGTTAACCCTGAACGCAGCACGTTACGGTCTCAAGCATTGGAAATGGGGGCCGAGTATCAAGGTGACTGGACCGCCAAGTGCACCCTGCTAGTTTGTGCATTTACCAATACCCCAAAGTTTCGACAAGTTGAGGCTGATAATGGAACCATTGTCTCCAAGGTTTAACTTCTTATCACCTTTTTTATTTAAAAATATTTATTCGTTGATGTGGTGTTGATTTTTGTGTATAAGCTTGTTAAGTCCTATTCAAACTTCAAACCTAAAAGTTTATCTTTAAGGACCAGATACAGTAGTAACGTGGACTTACAGTTGGTACATCTACTACCAGTGTTGCAGAAGGCGGCCTAGGCGGCGCCTAGGCGCTAGGCTGAAGAGGAAATCGGAATAAGGGCCTGGGCGATGATCTGGGCGTTTTGGCCATTAGGCGGGCCTAGGCGGTGGTTTTTTTATTGTTTTTTATTTTTTTTTAAATTTCTAAGTATTTCTTAGTATTATGTGTATATATCTTAACATATTTTCAAAAAACACCTAAATTTGTGTATATATATATATAAAATACCAAAACGCCTAATTCTGCCTAATTTTTGCCTAGTCCCGACTAGTCCCTAGGATGGACCTCACCGCCCTCCTAGCGCCTTTTGCAACCTTGTCTACTACTATGTGATATGCGATATATTATTTAATGTTTGTCTGTCATGGTGTTACAGAGTATCTTACAAAGTTTGATAATTTATTTTAGGGTTGGATAACTGAGTGTTATAAACCAGAAACAGCTTGTTGCGATTGAACCTTTCCTTTTGCATGCTGGTAAACCATGGAGGCATCAAAGCAATTCTACTGGCCCTAGCCAAGGTCGCTCCCTCTCTCTACACGCACATACATACATATATGTAGCAAGCTAGTCATTGATAACTGTACTCGATTTCTACCATCTCAGCATTTCTATCATGTACATGTTCATGCAATATAACTGAAGTAGTATATTTTCAGATCAAATGCTTCAATTGGCATTTGGTACAAGCCCAAAAGTTTTTTCAACGCTAAAGTTTGTGTCTTTATTACTGTTATTCATTTCGCAGTTACCCGTCTATAAATGTTGTACTGAATTTAACTGTATTTACTTGGTATGTAACTAAAACTTTGCATTTGTGATTTTTCTTTATCCTTTTTTTTTCTTGCATCTATTTTCTGCTCATCGATTTTAAGGGTTTGCAAATTGTCTTTGTTTTACATTTGACATCTGATATAATTGGTGCTCGCAGATCCAAAACCATCTCCATCAAAGAGCTCTTATAAGCAAGCAGATAAGTCTGTGGATTCAAAAGCACGAGCTTCTTCTTCGAGCAAGGTTTATTTACCTTTTTTAGTTTAATTACTGAGCAATGTGCAAGCTATTTGTTTGTATGATTGTAATAATGGTTATACTGACATTCTTGTATGTGATATCTTAAACAGAGTCAACAAACAGCCCATAAGCCTGCTAAAAAGGAGTTTTTAACTTCTGACGTGAAGAAATGGGCAATAGATGACATGAAAAAAACAATGTCGTGGTTGAACAGTCAAGAGGAAAAGGTAAGGCTTATTATTTTTTCTGCAATGCTAAAACAATATGAGGAAAACAATAAAGCCAAGTCACTTATGTGCATTGTTACCCAGCCCGATTCCAGTGAGATAAAGAAGATAGCAGCTGAAGGAATCTTGACGTGTTTGCAGGATGCGATAGATTCTCTCAAGGAGGGACGGGTATGTAGTTTCTTCTTATGTAACTTTATAAAGGACTGTTGCACCTTGTTCGATTATGTTCCAAACTTCCAATGTACATAGCACATTTCAAAATGGAGTGGAAAAGAAACGTAGAAAAGTTGCACGATATCAAACATTTATGGATGTTAGTACTATGATCATAGTAGATCATGCTTCTAATTTTGACATGCCTACTTGTGTTATGTAAAATTTCTTATTAGTCGGGCGAACATGCCGGGCTCCGGCTCCGCGCACCTGCTGACAACTTTTGAAGCGCTTTATAGTGTGCGCTTTAGTTTTCGAATGTCTCGTTCAGCGACACGAGTCTACAAGCCTTTCTCATTTCAGTGCTCGCCTTTTTAATCGGGCCTTTAGTCTTTTGATTAGGGCAGGGGTCGTGAGAGAGCAGAGCGTACCGCCATGCCATAGTCGCGAGTCTGTTTATAGTCGTGACTGTTGTCATATATTTAAATTAATAAAATTTTGTCTACAGGGCTTGGAAAAAATACTCGAGGACTGGAGTTTCATCCCACGGGTTGTTGAAGAGCTGAACAAGCTTGACATAGCCGGAGATAGTCTGGTTAAAAAAGACATTTACCACCAAGCTATCGTGTGCAAACGCATTTATGAATTTGAGCTCGGAAATTCAGAAGATGAAAAAACAACGGATAAAAGGACACAGGCGAAGATCGAGAAAAGTGAAAAAACAGAAAATTATGACAGTGATGATACAATTGAGATGACAGAAGATGAAGTAAAGGAAGCATTTGATATTGTTGCCTCTAGCATTTATAAATAACAACTACTTTGACCATAGCTGACTGTTCTAAGGTTTTGGCTGCACTTATCATGATTTTATGAGCAGTCACTTTGTATTATCTAAAATGAAGAAAGTTAGTTTTCAGGCCTTTATGTTTGACTTTGTCAAGTGGTCCGGTTCTTTTGGCGTTTTAACGAGTTTCTTTGCTTGGACTACTATGTAGTATGTACATTGGATGCCTTGCCAAAGTGAAAGCTCTGATCTCTGTGGACCTCGTATCAAGTAGTCGAGTGTATTTTAGGTGATTATGTGTATGCGGTGAGCATAACAGAAGAACAATCGGACCATAAGCGATATAATTGATTTTTTTTTTGAGAAATCGACAGTTGATTATGATCTTTTTGATAACCATCTTTTATGGTTAATTGTTGAAACAAATTTATTTTGTATTTTGTTTATAAGTAACTAGGTTAGAGTCCCGTGTATACACACGGTGCATCCCCAAGTCAAATAACAAAATGCCAGTGATCCGTTAGTGATTCGAAATTTCATCTCTTTATAATCTTTCACATAATTTGATTCTCAGGATGTGAATGCTCTTATACTGACCATGGAGTTTTCTACCTTAATTTTTAAATGCAATTTCAAGATGGATGACACCCATTGTAACTTGGGTGGTCATTCACGTATACATTTCCAAATACAAAATGGATTTTGTTTCTAAAATTTTTAGTGGAAAATGCAAACCTTTTTCCTTAACCATAATTTCCATCTCTTAGGAAACAATATCATCCCATTTAGTGATGGCCATGTGAAACCCATAATCCATGCAACATAACTTTGCTTTTTCAACATATGTTTCATAGCCTTTACTCCTTTAGCTAAGATATGAATTATGTAAACAGTATAGGCAAATTTAATATGGTTAGCCATAAATTAAGCATTCAAATGTTGTGATATGCTACAGTGGGTACTCTATTATTGGATTACAAAAAGCATACACCTTTCTGCCCTAAGATTATGGTTAAGATCAGATTATGGTTAAGTTTGTTTCCTCTTCTTTTCGACAGAAAAAGCGTTTTTCTTGGAGCCTCGCGCCTCAAGAGCTTAAAGCGCGCCCGAGGCGCTATTTTTTAAACCAAGGCCACAAAACAAAAGGACGCATAAAACATAACGAAAGTGGATAATCTTAAAACCTAATAATTGCAATACTTGAGTTCTAAATTAAACTCAAAGCAGCGTTCAGCTGATTCAAACACATACATATGAGCATCCAAACATAATCATTACTGTAGCAGACAGCAAACTTGCCTGTAGCTCAGGTATATCTACTTGTACAAAATATGGGCCCATCGAAGGTGGTATATGACCATAGTAGTCCCTGGTTAGCTTGTGTTTTAGAGCAGAAGAATCAGCTGTGATGTTATCTTCTGAAGACAATACTTCTTCAGAAACATGATCTTGAAGTTCACCCTCCTACAGTAATTATTGTTAAGCATCTATGTAAGTTGAAAGATTATACATCACCTGAATAAGACATTAAAAAACAACACACATTCAACTCAATAACCTATTAGTAACTAATAATATTTTAAATATGGTCTCAAGTTGCTACACAAATCAAGTCTAAAGTTATATAAACAACTTACACCAAGGATTTACTTTCAAAATTCAAAATATATATTATACTAATTGAGTAATTGAGCTAAATTTTGTTTGAACTGCAATATATATAAATTAACAGAAAAGTGCAAGTAATAAAAGATTTAAATATAACTATACTCTCGGCGACATCCCAATCATATCTAAGAGAATAAATAATACATACTCGTGCATGGTGGGATCTTGAGGCTTAACTTAGTATTTGGTATCAAAGAAAGATGTATGTACCAAATGTGCACAATAAAAAGATTGAATCTTGATTGCTACTGTGGTTCAGGATGTCCCTTCAAGGTCTTTAGGATCCCAAAACACCATCTTCTCCTCTTAGTTCCTTGAAAACAACATTAAAAAGCCAAACATTATGACCAGGTCAAAGTATAATGTTATATTCTGCAACACAAACAACATAAGATAAACCTAAACTATCATGTTTCTTAACACAACCAAAGATATAAACATCCGCATTACTCTTTCCAAACACACACCAGCTTCCTAAGAAAATTTACACTAAACCCATCATTAACTACATAGTCACATAGATATAGTTACCTGAGAGGCTCAGAAGAAAGCAGATGAAGTGCGACACCATTTTTGAAAGATGCAAAGCTAGAATTCGCTTACAAATCACTCCTGTTTATCTCTCAAATCACTCCCCAAGGTTACAACACAACTGTAACAGGAAACATAAACCCCAAGGTTACAAGACAACTGTAACAGGAAACATAAATATGAGGACCTAAAAAGTATAAAAATTAGGGATTTCAGAGAAATCGGGTTGGGTTTCTTCTTCAACCTCAAAATCGTCAGCGTTCAACTGATCTGCAAGGAAAAATAAACAAAAGCAGTTAGTTATTCAAAAGGGTGAATCCTCTTTATTCATAAAAACCTAAACTTGAACAATAATTTCACAAACAAACGATAAAAAGACCCAATCTTACGCGTCGCTGTCGCCGAGCCACCTCCACCATAGCCGCCGCCACCTCCACCGTAACCACCACCACCACCATAGCCACCACGGAAACCACCACCGCCTTGTGGTCTATCGTTGTCTTAGTTCACCCTCAACTGTCGACCATGTAACTCCTGCAAATGTTTTTCGTAAACATCATTTTTTAACACACACATGAATCGAAATAAATCAAACCTTAAAACATCAATTGAACCCTAAAAACCCCTAAATCGAAACCTAAAACATAAACCCTAAATCATCAATAAAAAATCAAAACAATTAATAAGAATGAACAATAATAAACGAAAACTAAAGAGTAATCAAGATAAATAATTTAAATCAGACAAAGAGATATAGCAGACATTAATCGACACACAAAATCAGAAACAAAATGTTTCAAACGAACGGATCCAATATTTGTCCATGTACAACCACAAACTACTGAAATCAGTGAACAGAAATATAAAGGGTTAAATCGGAACATACATAGATGAACGGAAAATAAAGATAATCATATATCTAATAACACAAATCTGTACAACATATAGGGATGTTAAAGAAAAGATAAAGGATCTTCACACAAATCTGTTCATCGCATATTCAAATAGCTACGAAATTACTGAAAAATAAATCCAATAAATAGGGTTTTGATCGAACACAGGATTTCGATGAATCTGAATACGAAATTGAAAAGAATTGTTACCTGCTTGGAGGATACGAATTGGATTGAAGGAGGCGGTTAGGGTTTATGATTGGAGAATACGAATTGGATTGAAGGAGGCTATCTAGGGTTTCTGTTGTAGATTGTATGAGATGTGAATGGAACTGAGAAAAAAAAGAGTATTTATACACGGGTTAGCGGGTACCATTTACTCAGTTTGGAGCGGTTCGGGTCAACCGGATCCCTCTAAAATGGGTTGAAAATTGCTGAGGTGGACACCCTAGAATGGTGACACCTCACCCCTAGTTACTCCTTTATTATATGTATAGATGCTTAGTTCTTTGTCTAGGTCTTTTGATCCTAAGTGTTTATGCATGTTGACTTACAATATTACCATGTTAGAGACCATCTATGAGCTACCATCATTTGAAGTTTTTCCACCGTATCTTATCTTAAGGTTTGAACCAACATAGGTTCGAACATTGCATAATCCAAATATAAGATATTTCTCGTTCGCCATTTAACTTTTTTAGAGTGACGACAATATCACTAAATGACTAGCAAAACGCTAGACAAAACAATTACCAAGTAAATAAAGGGAGCAACACCACCCAGACCAAGATAACTTATCCAATTTAGATCTATTATAAAACCGATTGTACTGAAAAACATAATATTATTTTCAGTTTTAAGAAAAATGACCCCCTCATGAAAAACAAGTTTCGAGCTCTGCAAACAAACCAAATGGAAGCATAATTCAACCCAACATTTTTCCTCGACCACGTAGATCAGATCTATTAAGATGAATTGAGGGAACATGATCACTCCAATATTGTCTGCCAAACTCTGAATAGACGCATAGTAACTGCACTAAAAAAATGTGAACGATTTCCTCTTCTTGAAACACAAAGATAACAAATGGTGGACGGGACCAATACTCCCCTTACAAAAAAAATTCCAGATAAAGAAATCCGTCTTTCAACCATTCTCCAAACAAAACAATTGACTTCCAAAGACAACCAATTCACTAGTTTTTTTTTTTTTTACCAAAGAAACATATTTCTTCATTTAATGACTGTCAAATTACATTAAAAACAGGCAGACTGGCAACAATCTGTGCCGACACATTAACTGTATGTGTCCAAAGAACCAAACGCTCACGAGGTTGTCCGAAAAAACAAAGATTCAACAACATGATCAAAACTACATTAGATAATAAATTAGATCAAAACTCTCAATTTAGGAGATAGTAGACCTAAATACATAAACAAATCAATAAAACACATACTTTCGTGGCCAAATTTCAATACCTTATAGTTTGGTTCCTAATTTGAAAAATACAAAAACAGTTAAAACTCAGACTCACCCAAGTATTAAACAATTACAAACACACCCCTCATAGTTTTTAAACACTCTCTCTTTACAAATTAAGTAGGGTTGCAACAGTCAGACGCCACACCACTAATCTCTCTCTCTCTCTACATAAACACCTAACTGAACTAACAACCTTTCTCTCTCTCTCTAGAACCGTTTAATCGTATCACACAAACTATGGGCGCTTCACTGCCTACGAAAGAGGCTAACCTATTCAAGCTAATCGTCGTAAGTTATTCATTCGTTGTAAATTTAATTACTAAATCGATTTATTGTTTATTTGCAACCCTAGGTTTTGTGTAGTATTATTTAACTATTTGTATTGTTCATTTCAGCTACGAAGCCTTTGTTATTGTGTTGCAAAAGTGTGTGTGTGTGTGTATATATATATATTATTTAACGTATATAGTTTTTGCAATTAAGCTACTGTTCCTGCAATTAAATACATGCCACTCTATGCAAGATACTGTAGCAAACTACATACACATTGTATATTATCTATAAATCAATAAACTACGTATTCGTAGATTCTCATTGATAAAAAAAAAGGGTAAATTACATAAGGATGGTAGGTAGGCGGGCAACAAGCTGCGCCGCCACCCCTTTTTGAATAGAAAATCCCAATCTGCTAAAAACAAAACCCCGCCTTGGGGGTGGAAAAGTTGCTATGCACTACTCGCTGAACCCGAGCCAAAAACCGCACCGCCTCCGGTGCCAAGGAACCGAACGTGTCGAAGGCCAAGGGAACGAAAATTTTTGTTTGATTGTTGAGTGGTTTGCTAATGAAATGATTGTATGTTTGGCAGAAATGTTATGAGACAAAACAGTACAAGAAGGGCCTGAAGGCTGCAGATGCAATATTGAAGAAGTTCCCGAATCATGGAGGTCTGTAAGAAGTTATTACCTTATGCAAATTTAGTTTTTTTTTTTTTTTTCCGATGATGCTTTGCAGCCATCAGGGTAATTAGGAGATGCTGCTTTTGTTTTTTTAGAAAGGCAATTAGAAGATACTACTTATCTTACTCAATCCAGTAAAAGTTACATTTTGCTGTTTCTAAACAATGCTGCATTCTTGTTTCACATTGATTATATATATATATAGGGGGCGGTTATTCTACAAAGTAAAAGAAACGTGCGAAGGATGCGAAGGATCTTTGTACTTGATAATTACGTAATGATAATTACGTAATGTTTTTTATGTTCATGAAATCATTACGTAATTATCATTACGTAATTATCATGCACTTTGTACATGATAATTACGTAATGATAATTACGTAATGTTTTTGTATGATCATGAAGGCATTACGTAATTATCATTACGTAATTATAAGTACAAAGTGATCCTTCGCATCCTTCGCACGTTTGTATTACTTTGTATTTGAACCTGTCCCTATATATATATATAATATATATATATATATATATATATATAGAGAGAGAGAGAGAGAGAGAGAGAGAGGAAGTATTATATACATATATATGTCGCATACTAGACCATAGATTCTTATGTAGAGTGACAACATGCGTTTGTTGCATATAAAATGAGTCATGCCTGCTATAAGAATGAAAATCAGATCATCATCATCATACTCAGTTAATCCCACCAATAGCAAAAGCTAAGGTAGGGTCTGAGGAGGGTAAGATGTAGACAGCCATACCTCTATCCCGTGGGAATAGAGAGGCTGCTTCCAGTGAGACCCCGGCTCAATAGTGGTTTTGTATCAAGCCTTAGACAATAAGGCACATAACACTTAGCAATCGGGATAAACCCGACTGGTGCATATACCCCCTTGTCTTTTGGCTATCAACGTCACATAGTGAGCTACATATGACCTTTTTAGTTATTACCGAGACTATAATTCATGCACATTATTGTCCAAGCCATTATATCTGAATACTTTTCAACTTGGTTATCTTGAACCGTTGCATCAGTGACCCCTTGTGGAATATGTACAAAGTACAAACCCATCACTTTCACAAAGTAGAATCATTAGTCTATAGGTAGATTGGTTATGCTTGTATCATCATGATTAATATTTATGTTTTTGTCTTCCATTTATAAAAATTATTTCTTTGGTGATACTTTGGGCTCTAGAAACACTTTCGATGAAAGGATTAACACTGAACTGTATGGATCGTAAGCCAGAAGCATACGAGTTAGTACGATTGGGATTAAAGGTCAGAAAGATTTCCTCCTATTTTTGATTAAAGATTTTTGTTAGTGCAATTTTTCGTGGTATTATGGATTTTAGAGTATCTTATTTCATTGTAGAATGACTTGAAAAGTCATGTTTGTTGGCACGTGTACGGTCTTCTCTATCGTTCAGATAGAGAGTATCGGGAGGCAATCAAATGTTATCGGAATGCTCTGCGGATAGACCCAGATAACATCGAAATACTGAGGGACCTATCATTATTGCAGGTAGATTTTCTTATCTTTTGTTTTGTCGCACACATTTCACATTTTCACCACTTATTTCTTCTTTTTATAAATTTTCTTCTCATTTGGAGAAGTTACGAGTCTTCATGTCTATATGGAGGTGGATAATGTAATTCCTGGCATTCTAGTTTTCATTATCTTGTAGGGAATTAAATCATCATATATTTATATTTGGGGTTTATACTATAGTTTTTTTTTCTTTTTTTTTTCCAAAAGAGATGTAGTCATTTAGGGGATTAAGTCAAAACTTGTAAACTTTAAACATGATCTAAAAACCCTAAAAGCCAAAATCATACAGTGATTCAGTGAATCCAACTGAGTAATGTTGAGTTGAAATTTGATTGTTACAAAGTGATTTAGGTATTTTTTTTTCTGGTTATGAATTAGTATCTAGTAGGACTTTCATAGTTAATAGTATTTAAATTAAATTTTACAAGAAAACGGCTACATATTGATTGGTTGATTTCATGTGATTAATGTACCTCATCTTTTAATCATATTCTCCACTTGCAGGCACAAATGCGAGACTTGGATGGATTTGTTGAAACCAGACAACGGTTGCTGACGCTGAAACCAAGTCATCGAATGAATTGGATTGGTTTTGCAGTTTCTCAGCATTTGAACTCAAAGTAAATGTGTAATTTGGTTATATTCCTGAGCTTTCTTTGAACTTTCTATTATCTTTTTATACCATGATAAGTGTTAATTTGTTTAGCTTCCATTTGTTTATACCTTTCCCTCTATCTCAAGTTCTTAATATTGTGGCTCCCATAATCACTGAGATTTATTTCATCTTTGTCCTTACAAAAGTTCAAAATTTTGTGCTTACCCCTCCAAATTTCAGTATGTGACATTTACCTTTTCCATAAGACTTAAATTCTTATAACTCAAATTTATTATTTATCATAGTGTAACTGAATGAATGATTGGAAAAGAATGATTTTATTCTGAATCATCTCGGTGCTCATTTTGTTCATTATGTGAAACAAGTTTGTTAAACTTATGAGTAACTGATTTTCTTTTATTTACTACGGAATGAATAAGTATGTGAACTTTAATGTTATGAATTGGATATATAATATCATGAAATTTAAAGGAGCAAATATGAAATCTTTGCCCTATTAGGGGATGTTTGGGATTGATTATTCAAAACATTATGCGTTTTGGAAAAGCGGGTGGAGCTGCTTATAGATTATTGCGTTTTGGTAGCCTAAAAAACTGATTATCTGCGTTTTAAAACGCAATCCCAAAAACTAAAAACTGATTATCTGTGTTTTCAAAACGCAATAATCTAAAAATCAGATTCAAAACGCAATCCCAAACACCCTCTAACTATTACTCCCATCAAGTGAGTAGAGCCCACAATCACATTTTTATTATTTCCACTGTTCCACAATTATGCATGGCATTCAAATTCATATTGACTCGTCGTGTATTTTTCTTAATTACTTTTTTTTTTTGCCAGTGCATCCAAAGCCATTGACATCCTAGAAGCATATGAAGGGACTCTTGACGAAAATTATCCTCCAGATAATGAGCGGTGTGAGCATGGTGAAATGCTGTTATACAAGGTAATCTTTATAATAGTCAACACCATAATAACTTCCCTTACACAGAATGAGTTTATTAATCTAGTTGATACTTGTTTACGTTTTAAAACAATAGGTGATGTGTATATATGCATAATATGTCTTTTGTTTGCATGTTTCTTCCTCCAGATATCTTTATTAGAGGAATGTGGATTGCTTGAAAAAGCTCTTCAGGAGTTGCACAAGAAAGAGTTAAAGATAGTATGTTCTTAACTTCATTGTCTTTTTTCTTTTGAATCATATAAATGAAAAAGATGGCCTAATTTATTACTTTCTGTAAATAATATATTATCCTAGGTTGATAAATTATCCTACAAGGAAGTGGAGGCTTCTCTTCTTGTGAAGCTTAATCGCCTTCAAGAAGGTGAAAAATTATATAGAGTTTTGTTATCTATGAATCCTGACAACTACAGGTAGAAAGTTTTTCTTTTTATTTGTAGTTTCAGTGCCTGGAGCCTTATTGCAAGGGAATGATATTAATTGGGCTCTTATTCCGTTAGATATTATGAAGGATTGCAAAAATGTGTTGGGCTATATTCAAAAAATGGCCAATATTCCTCTGATGAAATTGACCAACTAGAATCGTTGTACAAGTCACTTGGGCAGCAATACACCTGGTCTTCTGCTGTTAAGGTGATATACAGTGCCTGAATCCTGATTCTCAAATTTGTTTTTGTGTTAATTGTATCTCTATCCTATATCTTAAGCATGGCACTTTATTTTCAGAGAATCCCGTTAGATTTTCTGGAGGATGTAAAATTTCAAGATGCAGCAGATAACTATATTAGGCCACTTCTAACGAAGGTATTTACAATTTTGTTATTTTTTGACTTGCTTTTCTTTTGATAAATGACTGCTCATAACATTACTAATGGAAAATTTAGGGAGTCCCTTCGCTTTTCTCTGATCTTTCTCCCCTATATGATCATCCTGGCAAGGTTTGTACAAAGCTATTATCTAAAAACATCTGGAACATTTAATTTCATGATTTCTTATATTACTATGATAAAGCTCTACCGTTATTTACAGGCTGATACTCTTGAAAAGTTGCTTCTTAGTTTGGAGGAATCAATTAAAACCACTGGTGGATACCCTGGAAGGTAATTGTGGTTTATGTATAATGTAATAATTACCAGTTCCTTACATTTTTACATACGACTAAATCATTGTGCTGGATTTAATTTGTAGATCTGATAAAGAGCCCCCTCAACACTCATGTGGACCTTGTTTTATTTGGCACAAGTTTGTCCTCACTTCATGAATATATCTGACTCCTTTGTTTTTTTGGGGGGCTCATTTTCATATATAGTTTTGCTTGTGTAGCATTATGACAGACGTGGCCTGTATGATGTTGCTCTTGCTAAAATCGATGAGGCTTTGCTACACACTCCGACGGTTATTGATTTATACTCTGTTAAGGTTTGTTTATTCTATCCTTTTTTTCATTTTGTTTATAGTTTGTAATTGTATGAAGGTTATGTGTCGAGGCTTATATTTGCTGGAAACAGTTATCTTAATGAATATTAATAAATCATAATGGAGTTTCTTTTATTCACAGAGCAAAATATTAAAACATGGTGGGGACTTTGCCGCTGCTGCTGAGCTGGCAGATGAAGCTAGGTGCATGGATCTTGCAGATCGATATGTAAACAGCCAATGTGTCAAAAGAATGTTGCAAGCTGATCAGGTTGATAGCACTTAATGATACATTCATACTTTCTTAACCTGATAGGCTTGTTTTTGATGTTCGATTTACCAAATCTACTATGTTGTATAGGTTCCACTTGCAGAAAAGACAGCTGTATTATTTACAAAAGATGGAGAACACCACAACAATCTTCATGACATGCAATGCATGTGGTTGGTGGTGTTACAGTTTTAACAATTATGCATAAAACATTAAAGTCGGATTTTTAAAATATCTTCATTATAGGTATGAACTTGCTTGTGGCGAAAGTTACTTCCGGCAGGGTGACCTTGGGCATGCTTTAAAAAATTTCTTAGCTGTAGAGAAACATTATGCTGACATCACAGAAGACCAATTTGACTTCCATTCTTACTGTTTAAGAAAAATGACCCTGCGTTCTTACATCGAAATGTTAAGGTTTCAAGACCGACTTCATGCACATGCTTACTTTAGGAAAGCAGCAGTTGGAGCTACAAAGTATGAATTAAGACATCTTTCTTCTATTATTATTCTCATTATTCCTTTTTACATGGTGGGTTTCTTATACTTTTAACTATTTATACAGATGTTACATCAAGCTGTATGATTCTCCTCCAAAGTCATCAACAGAAGAAGAAGATGAACTTGCCAAATTACCTGCTTCTCAAAAGAAGAAACTGAGGCAAAAACAGAGAAAGGCTGAAGCACGAGCTAAAAAGGTATTAAGCTTTTTTACATCTAAGGGTTACAGATGGTCAAATGCGCTGTTTTGCTTTTGTCATCTTTTTCGTTAATGTTTTATTAGGAGGCAGAAGCAAAGAGTGAGGAAGCAAATGTTGGCGGTGTTTCTAAATCTGGGAAACGACAGGTCAAACCAGTTGACCCAGATCCACATGGAGAGAAGCTATTGCAGGTGCCCCTTTTGTGATGCAATCATTTAAATTTTTTATTTCCAACCCTTTTTGCATTTATTGAAAGCTGTTTGTGTAAGAGTATTACATGACTTATGTAAATTTTTTCAATGTTCAGACTGAGGATCCTCTAATGGAAGCTGGAAAGTATCTGAAGTTACTGCAGAAACATTCATCCGATTTCTTGGAGACACATTTGCTTTCTTTTGAAGTGAATATGAGAAAGAAAAAGATTTTGCTTGCGTTGCAGGTAATTTTGTTTCTATTATGTTTTTTTTTGGAAGTCTTAGTGATAAACAAATACTCATTCCATACCGAATAAAATAAAGCCATTTACTTTTAAAAGCCTGTTTCACTGAATAAAGAATAGGAAAACGTTATTAGTTATCACTGTGAATCATCATAATGCATAATGTTCTCTCTTTTTTAAAATCTAGTTATACATGTTTTAAGTAACTAGTTTATTTTTTAGTTATGAAATTGGTAAATGCGATACTTTGTGTTTTGATCGGGTAACTTTGATACTTTTAATTTTGAACTTATATGAGATTGCCCCAAATATATTTCTAGTTGATGCATTTTTTTAATAAAACACAATTTAATTCACAAAAATAAAAATATTAATAGTGATGAAGAATCTATCAAATAAGATTACTTTGAAACTAGTTTTTTCTTTCAATTTCTGGAGTCTTCTTTCTGTCTATCTTAGAGGTAAGTTATTGTTGGAAATTTGGTTTGACTTACAATCTTGGATGATAACTTGACTGCTTTTCTCTTTAATCAGGCTCTGAAGCAGCTACAACGATTGGATCCTGAAAACCCAGACGCTCATAGATGTTTGGTAAGACAGTTTCTTCTTTAAAAAATATATATATTTTTTTTGCATTTAATAAGCAGATTAAGTTGTTGACTTGTTACCTTGCTTATGCATCGTGTGATTGCCGCCAATTCATTTCTAAATAATACTTTATTACTAGGCAGTGCCCGCGCCTGGTGCGCTTTTGACTGCATAACTTTATTCTTGTCATTTCCAGTAAGAAAGTAGTTTCTTCAAGATCGATGGTTTTTAATTTCTTAAATATCTTATTTTTACAGTTAAGATTCTTTCATGAAGTTGCATCAATGCCAGCTCCTGCTACTGATGGTGAAAAACTTATTTCGGGCGTGTTAGAAGCAGAGCGGCCAAGTTTCAGGTTATTTTCTTCTTTGTCCTAAAAATATATATGAAGATTATAAACGTATTAGCACTATGCTTGGATTGCACAAACATATGATAATATTGAAACTGTGTGCTAAGCTAAGTTGATTTAAGTTATTTGCTGAAGATGACCTCATAATTGAGAACAATTTGTTCTGTTAATTTTTTTTGCAAAACATTTAGTTTAAAAATCAGTTTCAAGCAAACTAATGGCAAACAGCCAAAACACTTATGTGTAGGAAGTTGCGTAAGTGGCCTTAAGGTTAGATGTTTAAAATGTTGATTTTGACACATGCTGGCTTGTTATTTGTTTATTTATTTATTTTATTATTAATCAACTCTTTTATCTTTTCTTTTTCAGTCAGTTGCATGGTAAATCTCTGATGGAAGCAAATACTGTTTTCCTTGAGCAACATAAAGGTAACCTTTTTTTTTTTTAATTTATGAAGTTGGTTGTATTCTTGAGCATTTTGGTTTGTAATATGATCATTGTTCTACCTTTAAGATGATGTGTTGGTGGGAATGCAGATTCCTTGTTGCACAGAGCAGCAGTAGCTGAGATGATTTATTGTTTCGAACAAAATAAGGGTGCTGCGGTCAAATTGATTGAAGAATCACCCAATAACCTTGTGTCTAGGTAAGTGTGTTACTCTGATATTTTTGATTCGTTTGCTCCAACAGCTTTTACTGTTGTGTGTTTCACTTCAATTTGATTATTTCTTCATCAGTTAGTTTAAGAGAATGTCTAACCTCTTGGAAAACTCTCCATTTCATTTTTTACTTAAATGGATGCTTTGTTTTTGAATTACTCTTGGAAAACTCTCCATTTCATTTTTTACTTAAATGGATGCTTTGTTTTTGAATTAGTAATGGATCTCTTGGATCGGTTAGAGGATGGAAGCTGAAAGACTGCGTTGCAGTTCACAAAATATTGGCAACTGTTTTTAATGATAACGATGCAGCGACAAGTACGTTTGTTATCCTTTTCCTCGATTTTTCTTTCTGAGTAGCTGCTGTGCGCTGGCCATGAAATTTCAAATGCTGAAATTGAATTGGATTTGAGTTCACACAAGAGTTTGGGATATGGGTGGCCGGGTAGGTCGGGTAAAGGGGTCAAACTAGGTTCTTGTTGAACACGTCATTTTTTAAAATATTGTTTTTAAGTGTAACATGTATATGTATAATATTTTGTAGGATGGAAACTCCGATGTGCAGAATATTTTCCATACTCAACCTACTTTGAAGGCAAACACTGCTCTACTCATGCTTCAAATAAAGATTCCAAACAAACGCAGCCCGAAAATGGTTTAGCTGAATTCCTTCCATCAAGTGCATTGAAAAGTCTAGCAATATAGATACGACAAGCATGCAAATTATTTCATGGGTATAACCTAAAATTGACAAACTTCTCGCTAAATTTGCGGGTTTGGTACAATGATAAAATAACACGACCGCCGACCTGGGTTAAAACATAAAAGACACCAAAAGTTTTGTACCCTTTAGTCTTGTAGGTGATTCATTTTCCAGATGGTGTATACTGTTAGTTTCTGCTCTCTACAAGTCTACTCAAAATGTATTTGTAACATTTAATTTCTGCGGGTTTTTGATCGATAGATGAAGAGAAAGTCGAGATGACCTCAAATTGTTGTACTTCTATTTACTTTTTTTTTCAAAAACAAAAAAAAAAAAATCCTGTATAACTGCTATGAAAATTTTGGCATTGAAGCTTTTTACTGCTATAAACATTGTGATTCAACATTATTTGTATTATTATCTCCAGGATGTAGTATAGCGCTAATGCACAGCGTTTGCGTCTGCAAGTATTGTTTTGAAAGCCGAATGGATTACTAAACAAGCGTCTAGTTTACCAGTAAAAAAACGGCCGTTCTGTTTTAATCTAACCGGTCAGAGCGACTGTAATGCAATATTTAATGGGTTACCAAAAAAAATTGTTTTAAACTCGGTTTTATCAAGTAGACACAAGTGTAAAGTAGAACATAAACCCATTGTTTTGTTTCATACGGTTTGCTACTTAGGAGGACTTGTTACATTTGAAAGAAATTAATTTATGTAAAATATGGCAGTTAAGATCAGTTGTATATCCACGTGGCATTCATTTTTTCCATGTATCAAATATCTGTGTCCATGGACACATGTAAGTACACGTTTTTGAGATATTATCCATATGCCAACCATGGACCCACTTAATAATGCTGACCAAAAGTAGGACCATATCTTTCAGGGCTTCAGGCCATAGTTTTGTTAGGGAAATATGGAACATAAATTTGGTTTTGGTGCATCATTGATCTCCTTAGGCCCACCAAATGGGTTCATTTTTATGTTGAAATGTTGAATTTTATACATGGTGGAAAGTAACATAAAGTGGGTACGGAGATGTGGTATTGAAGTAGGGGTGTGATAAAACCGAATCGAAACCGAAGAAAAAAAACCCCTTCTATCCAAACTAATAAATATGGTTCAATTTGGATTGTACCTTGTTTCAAAACCGAAACCGATCGGTTCCTAACAACCGGAACCTAAAATTTCGATTTTTGTTCAGTTTAACCCCAAAAGCGACCTATGCACACCCTAGTACTAAGATTCTCTTGATTTCACATGTTACATGCTGGGATGATAATAAAAATAAATATAATGCACCTTATCTTTCTGCTTTTTATTATACTTATACTTGATATTTGGTTGTAACATAAATCATGCCTGAAGAAGTAAATACATGCAAATACTTGAATACGTGTATGAACTAGGGAATTGCCTTTTGATCAACTTTTGGGCACGAATGATCAAAAACTACTAGAAATAATCTGCAAATAGAAACTGTCATTGTCAGCCTCGTTACAGGAAGAGGGCTCTCCTTGTAACCACCATTCGGTGTGTGAGAATAAGTACTTGCTGCTAGATAGAAAACCATAGCAAGTAAAATGCAAGAGCATTTACGAATGAATGTTATGGAGTATTTATTATAATAGCGAAATTAGAGCTTGCATCACTTCCAAAGGGTGGTGTCCCCAGTAAAAGGCATAACTGTAATGATAATGACACCTTCATTCTTAGACCATATGTAGTGGTAGAGTAAAAGTGGGAATTTGGAGCCCTTTCGCACCCCAAACACCGCTCCCTTCTTAGTGAAATGGGCGTTAACCTATCTAGCGTGAAATATTTCACGCTACAATCCCCCTTTCATCCACCAATCAAGTGATGCCACCTGCCTGCCACTTCCTTTTTATTATTTTTTCTTTTTTTTAATTCAATTTTAGTATCTTTAATATAAACTCACAACACACAACACCAGTACACCACAACAACACTTAACCCTTTTTATTTCAAGCCCCATGTAGAATCCACATGAGTACATGACACTTGTCAAAAAATGCCCAAGAAGCTTGAAATTTTCACATAACTACACATGATCTTATTAATCGGACTATAAATCGTTCTTTTTGTCATGATGTATTTTCTGCCATGTGGGCATAACTGTAATTTGGTCTCTACTTGACTTGGACCTATTGGGTCGGTCTCAATACCATGGGTTATAGAGTGAATTCGGGTCACACCCTTCTTCAATACGGATTGATTTACACGTGAACAAAGACACCGCAAAATTCATCGAACATGATGGGACAAATATTTCGTACACAGTTTGGATTATGACGTATTTGTCTTCTTATCAAATAAAACTACTAGCTAGACTTGTTATTAATCTGATTAATATTAAATTCTTAATACATAAAAAATAAACAAATACAAAGACATAAATAGACAATATTTTGTGCAAATTTTAGTTTCTTAAGGGGCCAATCATTTTCACTACAGGTTAAAGTTAAACTATATAATCTTTAAGACACTTGATCAACCGAAAAACCTACCGACACTCCTTGTCACGTTCATGTTTATCGTCAAACGTATAATCTGTATGAGTCCCATTGTTTCTCATTTACATCATCAAGTTTTATGAAACAAATGATTATATTAGATACTTTCTATGAAGAAACACGAATCTTAGGTAACTGGATTAGGTTGACCTTAGTAGTGATTCTACGGGGTATTTGTAAAATGTATGTTTAGAAAATGTGAGGGGTCTAAGGATAAGACCAAGGATGTTAAGAATTAGATACTCTATGAAGAAACAAGAATCCTATGTAACTGGATTAGGGTTGACCTTCGTAGTGATTCTACGGGGTATTTGTAAAATGTATGTTTAGAAAATGTGAGGGTCTAAGGATAAGACCAAGGATGTTAAGAAACTACAGATTAGAAGAGCCGGGCCTCTAAACGTTAGTGAATAAAACAAGGGTTGGAAAAGTACGATGTGCTCGTAGTATTTTCAACGCAAGTGTAAGTGAATATCGGATGCCAATAAAAGGAGAAGAGACTCCTCCTTTTATAGTACCTCGACGTTTGACTTCCTCAACCCGTCTTCTACCCTTGGCGGGGCCCGGCCTAGGTAGAGGTGTCTCTTGGTCTCCGGCCCAAATTCTTAAGCCCAATTTGGTGCAAGTGGGTTACGTAAAAAGAGGAGATGTTACTGTGCTGTCAATAATACATGTGGCGTCCGATGAGTGAACGCTGATGGTGCATGTAGATTATGTAAATAATGAAAAACACCAAGTTTTTCTTTTCAGCGTAGGCGTGACACCTGAGAAGGCGTCAGGCGTTGAAGCGCAGGTAGATTATGTATATAATTTCCAAGGAAAAATGTGGTTTTTGTCCGTGTCTGCGTCTTCTGAAGTGGAGTTATTGCGCATTAAAATTGTCTTACGAAGATTAAACACTAACAATAGTTAGTACGAAGAATAAACACTAACCGACGAATGCGAAGACACCAAATAAAATCAGAAAATAAATTGTATTCACATTATAATTCCTATAATTCCGTTTTTAATGAATTTATGTTTTGTTGTTTCTAAAGTTTCAAAAATAAATAAAAGATGTTTTTTCTCTTTTGAATAGTCAGTTTGTAATTGATTACTAGTGGGAATGCCCGCGCGTTGCTGCGGGTGTTTATTTATTTATTCCTCAAAAAGTAGAGAATTTAAATTACAAGCACCCTCATACCAACTTTAAGAGTGACCGGAGTGGGGGGTGGGAAGGAGGGGGGGGAACACCACCCCAGGTGTGGCGTGGAGGGGCAGGAAGGAGAAGGGCGGAGGAAATTTGCTTGGCGGGGGGGGGGGGGGGGGGGGCTTGAATGCCACGTGGCTTTTTGTGAGTGGGTCAAGTACTTTTTTTTTTAACTTTAACACAATATAATATTATTTCCTTCCCCCCTCTCCCCCCCTTTCACTCCCCACAATCCCCCCCCCCCCCCCCACACACACAAGGGTCCTACAAGTGCCACATGGCGCTTCATCCCCCTCCTTCCCCCCTCCCACTCCTTATAGTCTAAATGTTGATATAAAAACACTCAGCTCTTTATGGGAAATTAAAAGTAGAGAGATTTCGCGAGATAAGCAACTTGACGTCTTAGTTGTATCGTATTATACAATAAGAATAGTAAAATAATTAGTTCTACCAAAAACTACAATCTAAAATCATTAATGTGACCAATGATAAGATAGATAATTGAACACGATTGTTTCAACTACGTATATGAAATGTGGCCAAGAATTTGAAATACTACACTAAATATTTAGTGTAGTATTTCAACTCTAGTTGATCCCAAAAAAATTACACAACACGAATAAAGAAATACTCACGTTTATCCATCACGATCAGCGGTTACTTTCCAGGTCGCGACCTTGGAAGTAAACAATAGCCATACTTCCAGCTAAGCATTTTGACACCTTAAAAATGGAACGACCTTGGAAGTAAATGATTTAGGAGTTTTACACCTTATATATACACGTTGGATAGCTTTCAACATGTTCTAAGCATTTGACGTATGTCACTTCAAGCTAACCTTTATTTTAGTTTACCATTCTGACCAAGACATAAAACATGACCCGAATTGACCCCATAAAATGTAAATAAATATTGCTACATTTCAAAAGGATTACAACCTCCAAAAGGATTCACATACAAGTAGCGTACCTAGAATGGAACCGCCTCCCCTTCGTTTCCCCATTTGGTAATCTCACAAGTACCTACATCAACTAAAGATCACATGTAAATAAATCCGGTTGAATTTTGAAAATAGATGTTCATGGTAGAGAAGTGATAAGAAAATTGCAAGTTCATGTTGATCTGACTTATGTTTTATCACAAAAGGGTCATACAAATTTATTTGCTTATTTTATTATAACTGAACTGAATGGGTAAAATGGGTCGTACCAGAAGAGAGTCGAATAGAAATGTAATAAGTTCAGTTTTTCTATCCAGAATGATTTGTCAAGGCAAACAACAGAAGGAATATAATGTGCTTAACATTTGCATTTCATGAGATTAAAAGGAATAACTTTCAATGCTTAGTTACCCGTGTAATCTAGATATTTAATAAACTTATCGCCTACCACTATACGCAGAAGTCGCAAAATGGACGGGTCAAGCGGTTGGTACAACCCAAAATGAGTTGCTTTGGTACGGTTACAAGAGCACCTCCAATGGTTGCCGCATCACCCGTCGTAAAACTCAAACCACAGTCCACCACCACAAACCATGCAAACCATTAGAGATCCCCTAGTCCGTGGATGGTGTCCGAAATGGATGGGGGTGGGCCCTTCTCACACAAACAATATTATTTTAATATTTCTTTATCTTTATATAAAAATGGAGTTCGAGGAGGCATTGTCGAGAGAGTGGGAGAGGAAGCTAATATTATTATCATCATCCTGATCATTAAACAAATGCTAACTGTGCATATTGTGAAAATATTGCAAAGCACACCAGTGATATTCACAAAATAGTAACTATTGGTACACCAAGGAAAGTAAGCTGCTATTATAGCCAAAACCATTAGCGATAGGTTTTCAACAAGACTCTAGGTTTATGAATAATATAAGTGATTTCTGAGGTTTCATGGAACCTTTTGTGCGATTTTTGACCCATCTGACCTATTTCCTTTTTAGCTAAACTTTTTAATTCTATATTTTTTACCATATAGATATAAAAACATAACCCAAAGATCCATTCGTTTCTAAATTATTCAAACTGTCTAATTATAAGACTTTTTCTTCAATGGTTTTATTAGAGTTGTGTATTTCTCAGAAAAAAGATTCAGACCTCCAATAACAAAATTTAAGACAACTATCTTATAAAAAGCTAACTGGCAAATATTATTAGCATTAGAAAAGAAAAGTTAAGGCAAAAGTAAGAGTATAGAATAACTGAGTAACATCAGGCCCTTTTTCAGGTTCAAGGCCTAAAGACAAATATTTTTTCTCTCGCAATTTGATTAATTTAGCTTCTTTTTCAGCAGCTTATGCATGCATATAATTTATCTTATGGTCTGTATACTTGGGCTATTCAACATAAGCTAAAAACCACATTTCTTTCAGGCGCTTAGTTACCTAGGAGTGTATGGATGTGCGATTGGAAATTAAGGACATGAAATTGACAGAATACAAAACAGGTTGTCCTCTGCTTCTATTGTTTTAAGTTCTAATTAATCACTTCCTTGATTACTTACAAAAAACAATAACAATAACAATAAATGACTAAGAATGTCCAATGTGAGGAAAGAAGAAAAATCTTGATATATGGTAGTAAAATAAAATTTTATCAAATTAGGTTATAAAAAAAAGTAATTAGACACTATTATTTTACCCCTTAAAACCAGTTTTATTGCTAGGTATGAAATTAATAAAGTTGGCCCCCTAAGGCTGGCTCTAAATGCCTAAATATTCCCCAAAATATGGCGACATAATGTCGCTTCCCTATGGAATTCGCTATATCGGCCGCTATTACCGCCATTAACAACTATGACTTACCTACTCAAAATTGTAGCTAACCCTCTACAAGTTTAACCACATCATATATCATATAAGTCTCGTACTCCTTTAAACAAGCCATTCAACGTTCCTATAAGAAAAAAAACAAAATAAAAGGCTTCTTCCTACTCATTACATTTACGTGTCGATCTAATAATCAACACACCCTTGGCTTAAGAAAGAGAAAAGAAAGGAACCAAACATAAGTAAGAAACATACAAATTGAGTGTAAAACAAATCACTTCAAACACATTGTAATTTCCGTCTGATGAACATATAGGCTTTTGCCATTTGAATAAACAAAAATGATGAGAGTAAAGAAATTTGATGTGTCCTCCCCTTATTGACCAAAAATATAATCTGAAGTTATCTCCTAATTCCATGAATCATGCGCCTCGACCACTCCAGTCTCCAACGCATCCATAAACCCTTCCTGTACAAACTCCACATGCCTCCTTTCCTCATACTCTTGGATCTGAATAGTGACAATTGCCCTCTATAAAGGGAATTCATTGATAGGCCTTGATGACAGAATTTATGATGATTAACTCTTCAAATGACGAATTTATGATGATTAACACTTGACAAAACAGCAGGTAATAATTGGGATACGTTGCATTTTGGATTCATTCAATAATGGTCGATTGGATGATATACAAGAGACAAGGGCAGCGATGTAAATCTTTATTAATATTGTAAAGGAGGAGATGGTGAAATGTCTATACTATCCTTCAAAGTGTCTTAATTGTCCCAATTATGACCATAATACCCTTAAGTTTCTTGCTTAAATATATTGTACATGTTGCTTCTTGAGTTGTACGGAAATACAAATTACTATGTTGGCCATCACTCCTCCTTTATAATGTATTATAGATTATAGATTATAGATATAAAACACTAGCTTTTATCCCGGGAGTGTCCCGGGTTGAAATATCTAATATAACATAATAAAATATCTAATATGACAACATAATTAATGATTTGCCAATACATGATTAATGAATAATAATAATAATATTATTATTATTTATTTTTAACAAATTTCTGTCATAAGTTATCATATTCAAATATAAAAAAAAGGAATCTCTGCCTATGAAGTTATGTTTATCGTTTGTGATTTATTAGTAGAGTAAAATATATTTGAAAACAAAACCCCACAAAAATAGTTGTTTTTTTTCTCCGTTTTTTATATAGCACTATGGTACTCGTTGGAAAGATAATAAAACGCTCGTTAATTTGGTGTAGTTTTTTTCTTTAAAAAATCTCGTATATAAAAGATATTAACGTTTAAAAGTTATGGGAGGAAACATTAGAGAGAAAATTTAATTATAATATATATATAGATTTATTAAAAAAACTAAAAAATTAAAAAATCTACATGATGCCACGTGGCACATTCAAGGAGGGGTTGAGGCCTCCATTAAATGGCACATCATCAAAGTTAAATTCTTTTATTATAAGTTATAGATGCTTTTATCAAAACCCGGTTTAGGAATCATTTTGAAACCCAAACCGATCTCAAACCTACCCAATTCAATTCGGTTCGGTTCAACCTGAACCGGTTTAGGGTTTCAATCTGAAACACGCATCTCTAGTTTCAATTACATGGAGAATAGTTTTCGGAAATAATTAGGGTTGGAAACGAGTCAAGACGAACTTTTGATAGGGTCTTAATTAAATTGGCTTGACGGCTTTAGGCTAAGATTGAGTTTGGTTCAACAGCTAGAGCCTTTACGATCCATGCTCGAGCTCGACTGATAAGCATGCAAAATCGTCTCAAGTTGGGAAGTATAAATTTTGCATTGACAATTACAAACTATTCATGAAGTAGTAAATATTGTAACTTGTGGTGTATTAATCAAATACGTAGCATATATTGTGTTAGTAGACGGTAACAAAAATTGGTCATTGTTGAGAAGACAGAGATCACATGGCATGTCTCTACAAACGAACATTGATCCAACGACCACAAATCAAGCTCACAAAAAAATCAACAATATATAAACCTTATGTTCGATCTTGCCCAATATCCCAACTCTACTTTAAAACAAATAAATATCTCGGCCTAAAATCTAACTAGTGTACGATAATGTTATGTTGGTTACAATCTAGTATAAGTGTGTACTACCTTCTTAAGGCCATGTGTAGTGGTGGGTGAAAAATTTTAAGTTCCATGGGGCATTAAACGACACGTAGCATGTGGATTCAACATGTGACTTGAAATAAAAAAGGAGTGTAGTGGTTAAGCGAAAATTTTGAAGTCCTCTCTCTCTCTGAACCCCTCACCACTCTCTCTCTCTCTCTCTCTAGACTTAAATGCAAGTAATTTCATTGGCCCTCATTTTTCACGATGTGGAAAATTTCCTGCCCACCCAAAAACGCCCCAAAAAACGCCCACAGGGGCGGTGTAGGAATTGGATGGGGCGTGGATTTGGGGCAAAAACGTCCATTCCCGTCTCCACTACATATGTTCTAACTTTCATGTGAGCGACCATATATAACATGATTGACCCCACCTTGCTCTTTCAATCATTCAATGTGTGTGTATAAATATGAGGATTGCCCACAAACAACAATTATATAATTTCTAGTTATTTTTCTAAAAATAGACAAACAAGAAAAAAGGAAAAAATGGGTACTCAAGTGCTTGGGCTCGAGATTACTGAGCTTAGGCTAGGCCTGCCAGGTGGCTGCGACGGCGGTGATGGTGGTGACAAAAGGGGGAAAAAGAGGGAGGTGGATATGGTGGTAGGGTGGCCACCGGTGTGTTCATATAGGAAGAAGAGCATGCGTGATGATGTCGCGACAAAGTTGTACGTGAAAGTGAGCATGGATGGTGTACCGATTCTTCGAAAGGTAGATTTGGGTTGTTTTAAAGGGTATTGGGAGCTTGGAATTGCTCTTGAGAAGTTGTTTGATTGTTATGGAATTGGTATGTACTCTTTTGAGAAACAAATGGTTGGCATGCAAAAATAGGAAATAATTAATGTGCACTTAAACAAAAATTACAAAAATGCAAGTTTTGAAGCTTTTCTTTTATTGCTAAAAAGATAAAAATATTGATTTTAGTTATATATTTAGAAAAAAAGAATTGAACAATGTAGGTGAAGCAATGAAAGAAGATAACGAGAGTTGTGAATACACAACAATATATGAAGACAAAGAAGGAGATTGGATGCTTGTTGGAGACGTGCCTTGGCTGTAAGTGACTTTCATCTTTGTCATGTATACTTTAATTTTATGTTTTCCTAATTAGACCGGTCATTGAAAAGACAACTTATCGATTCATGCTTATGCTAGGGTTGGTTTCAAAGTTCGGAATTATGTCATAAATAATTTAAAATTACTCATAAATGCGAATTTGTGTGTATAAATGAACAGTTAACTGAGAAATTTATGAAAAAACCGGTGAATTAAATAAACAAAATTTTATTTTGTTTAGTTAAAAGGGCGTAGTTTAGCTGGTTTTTGTATTTTAGTTAGACAACACTATATTCACTTTCTCTGTATTATAAATTTTCAAATTTAACAAAATATGATTGAAGTCTCGAATAAATAAAATAGGAAAAGTCACCAAATTAGACAATTTGACTTTGAAAATTAACAAAATAGACATGGAATTTGAGCTGCCAAAAGAAAACTTCGCCGGCTAAGACGGCTGGGAATTAGCATGAGACGGAAACTTTTGTATAGTACATTAAGAACTACAAGCAAACCAATAAAAAACGATACATGTAAAGGCATGGGCTAAGCCTTAGCCGACGGATAAAAGTTGGGGCTAAGCCTTAGCCAATTGATAAAAGCGAGGGCTAAGCCTTAGTCGACGACTAAAATTTTGTCGACCATTTACATGTGTATTGGTTTAGTTGGCTTTTTCGTGGACCCTTAGTACTTTTTATAACTTATGTCGGTGCTAATTTGGCGTTGCCTGATTAGTTAGTTTTAGATGTTTATTTTTAAAATGTTTAAAGTCAATAATTATTCTGTAAAATGATGAATCAAAATATTTATTTTCGTGATTTTTCTTAATAAAATGTGTAAGTAAAGTAGTAATAAATCATTAACAATGATTTTTTTTGTTTGCAATATGTTTTTGAGTGAATAAAAAATGTGTAATTAGAGTTTTTCAACTTGCAATTTGAATAGATGTATATAAATTGGTGATGATTAATTGCAGGATGTTTATCCAGACATGCAAGAGACTAAGGGTTAAGAGAAGATCATCATGATATTCGAACGGAATAATTAACTGGATTGCATGCAGATTGAAATTTAGACCGAATTGAAATAAGCATTCTCCAGAACTAGTTAAAGAGTTCTATTAGTGTTATTGTTTGAATTAAAATTAATATAATTAGCATGTTAAGTGATGTTTTTGTGGTTTAACTTGTGTGGTTTTGATGAACTAATCATAAGGTAAAATAATATGCATATGCAGGCCCGGCCCAAAGCAAGGGCAGGCTAGGCTACTGCTGAGGGCCAGAATCAAATAGGGGCCCGTAATATTTTAAGTCTTCAAGGCCCAATCCAATGTTAGGTTATTATTTTGGGGTATTCATCTTGTAGTCCGGAAATTAGAGCGGCAAAACTGCAAGGAAACGAAACGACAAATCGGCAACGTGAAGCTAATAGCAACGCCAAAACCAAACTCTTCCAACATTCTTCACAGCTAATCAAAACAACATCACCAAAACGGTAAAACAATCATGCTTTCGAGTTCCGAGTCAACTTCTATCTAGTTCTTCGTGAATTCTTATTTTGCTGTTGAATTGTTGATCTTCGTTTAAAATTCTATGGCTTGAAACGTTTCTTAACAATTGGGTATTTAATATAAGATTCATAAGAATATTGGAGTGTTTAGTGAATAATGATGGCTTGAAAATGGCTGCTGATCTTCATGTTAATGAATGTTGATTGTTGAATAAGGATGGTTGATAGTGATAGTTCATATGAATTATCTTTTCCATTATTCCATATATATATGTGTGTGTTAATAAAATAAGTAAAAAGTTTATGTTAGTCGGTCATCTAAACAAAATTGTTAGTCGGTCACCTAAAACTTGATGAATCTTATTTTCCATTATACCATACTTTTGAAGTTTTGATTGTTATTTGAATGTTAAGAATTAGCATTTAAATTTTAAAGTATAAACTTTGATGTTAAATTGTTTAGTCTTTAAATATCCATGTTTAAATGTTTAGCTAATTACTTGTTTACTTGGATGTTTTTTTTAGAAAGTATGCCTCCCATTCCCAAATACAAACACCTATCGGGTAGTCAGAAACGTAAAAAAAAGAAGCTAGAGGAAGACAAAAGAAAGGCCGATGAAACAAGACAAAATCGTATATACAAGTTTTTCTCAAAACAACCTCAAAGTTCTACTTCTAACGTGGATGATAATGTGGGTAAAGATAATGTTGATGTTAATATGGATGAAGCCAATTTGAGTGAAGATAATGTGGATGAAGCTAATGTGAGTGAAGATAACGTAGATGAAGCTAATGTCAATTTGGGTGAAGATGATGTTAGTGTTAATGTGGATGTTGATGAGAATGAAGAGGATGTTAATGCTAATGTAGATGAAGCTAATGCTGGTAAAGATGATGCTAATGTTAATCCGAGTATTGATATTTTTGATCCTAGAACTTGGGATGGGCTTAATCATAACTTGATTAATGAATTGGTTAAGAAAGGTCCAAAAAGAGATTTGACTATTGTTAAGGGTCCCATGGATGAAATTAGAAGACGATTTTCTGCGACCATGTATACTAGAGTTCTAAAAAACAAGGAGACATGTGATAGAGAATGGCTAGTGTATTCAAAAGAGCTTGACAAACTCTTTTGTTTTTGTTGTAAACTTTTTAGAAAAGGGCATCCAAAAGGTGGGTTGGATAGTGAAGGTTTTATGGATTGGAAACATGCTAATCGTAGACTTAAAGAGCATGAAGTTAGCTTGGAGCATATGAAGAATATGAATCAATGGTTTGAAATGCGGCAAAGGTTGAATTGCAACGAAACAATTGACAAAGTAGCATATGAGCAATTTAAAAAAGAAAGAGATTATTGGAAACAAGTCATTTTCAGGATTATTGCACTTGTGAAATTTCTTGCAAAACATGGCTTAGCATTTCGTGGATCAAATGAGAAGTTGTATCAAAAAAGCAATGGAAACTTTTTGGGGTTGATTGAGATGTTGGAAGAGTTTGATCCGATTATGAAAGAACATGTGCGACGTATTATGAACGATGAACTCCATGTGCACTATCTTGGGCATAATATCCAAAATGAGTTGATACAATTACTAGCTAATCAAGTTAAAACGGAAATTATCAAGAAGATAAAGGAAGCAAAGTATTACTCCATCATACTCGATTGCACCCCTGATACAAGTCATCAAGAACAAATGTCCATAATTGTGAGGTATGTGAATTTTAACTCTAATTCTGTGATCGTTGAGGAATCTTTTTTGGGGTTTTTGGCTGTTGGTGATACTACGGGTAAAGGACTTTTTCAAGTTACAACCAATGAATTAGAGTCTCTTGGTCTTGATATCAATGATATGCGTGGTCAAGGATATGATAATGGAGCAAATATGAAAGGAAAACATAGTGGAGTTCAAAGGAGATTTTTAGAAAAAAATCCTAGAGCTTTTTATAGTGCGTGTGGTTGTCATAGTCTTAATCTTGCATTGTGTGACATGGCTAACACTATTACAAAGTCTAGAGAATTTTTTGGAACAATACAACGGATTTATACTATCTTTGCGAATTCTATTAATAGGTGGCAAATTTTGAAAGACAATGTCAAAGGATTGACTCTTAAATCATTGTCTGCCACTCGTTGGGAAAGTCGTGTAGATAGTATTAAGCCTATTAGAACTCAACTTGTAGATGTAAGAAAAGCTTTGAAAGAAGTTAGGGCCACCGATAAAGATCCCAAAATTCAAAGTGAAGCTAAATCACTAGAAAAATATGAAGTTGGTGACTATGAATTTTTGGTACAAATCGTCATTTGGTATGAAATATTATCACATGTGAATGTGGTGAGCAAAAGGTTGCAATCAAATGATGTAGTTCTTGATGTTGCTATTGATGAAGTGGACAAATTGATTAAATACTTCAAAAATTATAGAGAAGTGGGGTTTTCTAAAGCAATTGATGAAGCTATACAAATTGCCAATGAAATGGGTGTTGATGCGGAATTCCCTCAAAAACGTGTGATACGTAGGAAAAAACAATTTGATGAGAATTCAAGTGTAGAAGAAGTTGTGTTTTCACTCAATGAGGATTTTAAAGTCAATTACTTTTTATGTATTGTTGATCAAGCTATAAGTTCTCTTGAGACTAGATTCGACCAGTACCAAAAATTCGAAAAAATATTTGGTTTCTTGTTTCCAAAAAAGTTGAAAACACTTGATGAAGCGAGTCTTAAGTCTTGTTGTTATCGTCTTCAAGATGCGTTGAAGTATGAAGAAGAATCCGATGTTGATGCTAATGAACTTTATTTGGAGTTGAAGTTGATCGAGACATTTTTACCGACTCACATTGTTAGCCCTCTTGATGCTCTAAACAAGCTCAAGCATCTCGGTTCTTTTCCTAATGCTACAAATGCTTATAGAGTGTTGTTGACGATTCCAGTAACGGTGGCATCGGCGGAAAGAAGTTTTTCAAAATTGAAGTTGTTGAAGTCATATTTGCGATCGACAATGTCTCAAGAACGGCTTAATGGATTGGCGATGATAGCTATTGAAAGTGAAATATTAGAAGGTATGGACTACAAAGAGTTGATCGAGACGTTTTCTTCGAAAAATGCTAGGAGAGCCACACGGTTCGCTTAAGTAAAGAGTTTCTATTATTTTGCTAAAATACTTTTTTTTTCTTTGTCTTATAACAATATCATCGTATTATGAACTTTTACTTTTTATATATATGATTGATGAGTTTATATGGGTAGGGCCCAATTTTTTTACGTTGATGAGGGCCCAATTTTTTTTTAATAGTTTCGGAGACGGCCCTGTGCATATGGATGTTATATTTAAAATAACTAATGAATAAAGATTAAGTTCTTGATCACCTAATTATTTTACTAGTTGTATTATGATTAATTTTTTTTAACGACAAGAAACGACGTGTTAACCATCGTGACATCGGACACTGTAGCCAAGGTCGACTACACGACTGCCGCCAGTCCCTTGGCTCTCTTAGCTGCGCGGAAACCCGACCTTCATCTGCCTGATAGTGTTGATCATAACGTGTTGTTAGAACGAATAAACGTAAGTAAACATTTTATAGTCCACGACAAATGTGAATATGTTTAATTTAACAAATATTTTACGAGTACGAAACTACTCGAAAGTGAACATATTTAGACTATTAGTATTCGTCTTACCTAGAAGACTCACTCTCGTATGAACTCGTCCAAAATTCACAAAACAATACCGCTCTTTAAATCCGACAAAAAAACATGGTCACATGCTGGTCTCTAGGTCCCATCTCAAGTACCATTTTTTTTAATTAACTCTCTTTTATATCTTCTAATTTATTTTGTGTTAAACACCTATAGTATCTAGGCAGCCATCCATAGTTTTTTTCTTTCGACAAGGTTCGTATGAAACTGAAAAACTGATCATACATATGATCCAAATGTCTAAGTAACCTTTGAAGATCGGCCAGTCTAACTTGTTTAACTGAAAATTCTCAGTATGTTTGATTTCTTTACGAGTTAAGCAAGCTTTGAAGATTAGCTGGTCTGGCCTGTTTAGATTGAAAACCAAACCGATTTAGAAAACATTAATATAACCGACCAGTTTAGAAACAACATTACGAAAATTCACATAGAAACGATAAAAATAATTCGTGTGGAGTGTTTAGATATAAAAATAAACCCATAAAAAATATTTGTTAAACTTTAAATGTTGTACTGTAAATTGATTAAAGAGAAATGAAAAAAAGAAGTAATAGAAAATTAACCATAAAAATAAAGCTTTGAGTCTGAAAACAATGAACCATGGTTGGTTTGTATGATTAAACCTACTACGCTATCTATGTGCGGCTTGTAGTGGTGTATTGGCTGTGACTTGCGACATACTCTAGCACAATGGATGTTATTTTATTATTACACTTTTAACAACTATCAAACAAATCAGTAATGTTGCAATCATTTAAACCAAATGTTGATTTGGGGCTAGCCCTGCTTGATAAAGAGACATGCCTTTTAAAAAGACTGTCTCTATTCAAACATAGTTTAGACTAAGGACATGTTTGGATAAACTTATTTGAGGCAAAAAGAACTTTTTGTTAAAATGACTTATTAACTTATTACTTTTTAAAAAGGAGTTTTTAGAAAAGTGTTTGGATTGGCTTATGTGGTGGGAAAAAACAATAAGTTGATAAGTTAGTTTGTAAAAAAAGTGTTTGGTTTAACTTATTTAGGTAAAATGACCAAAAAGGGTATAAGAAGGGAAGATGTAAGGATATAATAAGGGCATGTAGGTAAATAACCATCAATAAGTTATAAAGAGGTTCAAAAAGTCACCCTCCCTTACTTTTCCAAAACAACTTATCATAGGCAAACAAAAAGTTAAAACAAAAAGTCCTTTTCCTTTTGCCAAACACTTTTTTTTTAACTTATTAACTTTTTAGAAAAGTTATAAGTTATAAGGAGGTGGAAATAAGGAGAGCCAAACATGCTCTAAATGGTGTAAACATTATTTGAAACAAACTAGCCCACACCAGATCACTTTTGAGCGCTTTACTGAGAAATCCTCCTCCACTGTGCTTTCCCATACCCACTTAACTTTGTTCCCTGATATATTTATTATGTTGAGGACCTGCATCAGATCTCCAGCTTGCTTTCACTTCGTTTTTGACCTCCAGCTTTTTGCTGGCCCCTTTTTGCTTGAAATAACGTTCGCCGTCCCCAAAAAATCATTTGAAACAATATATACACACGCTGACACTTAATTTACATTCAAAACAACAAATACTCTGTTAAACTACAACATACGTGGCACTCACATGATACGATAACTAGCATAGAGACTTAAAAAAACACCACCCAACCTCACTACATAAAAACAGTAGGGATGAGAAAATGGTATCAAATCTCGAAATCGAACAAGTATCAGTACCAATTTTCCTGTACCGAATGATTTTCGATACCACTTTTTAGCCTTTCAGGATCAATACTTTCAATTCGGTACAAGTATATAACCAATTTTTTCCTTCAATACCGTACCAAGCATTTTTGCGACTTTCAACATTCATACTTTCAGTAACGGTTAGAGATACCGAGCCCATTCCTAAATAATACTCCCTCCATCCCATTTTAATGTCCATTTTTCTACTTTTTGTTGTCCAAAATTAAATGTCTACTTATAAGAAATTTTCAGTTTTGCACATAAAAGACAATTAAAGATTTGAAATAACAGTTTGAGTATATTATTGTCATTTAACAACTCAAAAGATATACAATCAAAGATTTCTTAATCTGTATGTGTTTGTGGGCTATAACATATAAAAAGAAAAATAGGAAAGGAAATAAAAAGAAAAAGAAAAGCAGTGTAAATAGAAGTGGCCTTAAATACACCTTCGTCTTGACGCGTTTCTTGATCCTTCATATTCTTTCCATCAATCTAGATCTACAATCTCTCTTTTCTTCTTCATCTGATTATTATTATTATTATTATTATTATTATTCAGTTATACATTACACTAATAATCTTCTTCCCAATTTCATATTCGAACACACCAATCACCTACACTTCACTCCATTTCCATTTTATCAGCATTTCTATACCAATGTCGGTGGACTCTGCAACAACCACCAACCATTGCAACTCAACCAATGGCAACCATAACTCCAAACCCTTCAAGATCTTCATAGGCTACGACCCAAAAGAACACGTGGCGTATGAGGTTTGTCGTCACTCACTCCTCAAACGATCCTCAATCCCTGTAGAAATCATACCCATCAAACAATCAGAACTTCGACAGAAAAACATCTATTCCAGGGAACGTGGGAAGCTCGAAAGCACTGAGTTCTCGTTCACGAGATTCTTAACGCCGTTTTTAGCAGGGTACAAATTAACCTCTCAATTATTATTGTATTTGTATTGTAATGATGTTGTTCTAATTATTGTTTACAGTAGGTGTGGTTTCTATAGACCTAGAGGTGAACATACCGGTTTTTTTACGAACCGGTTTTTGGCTTTGACCGGTTCTAAGCCAAACCGGTTTTCTTTCGCCCCGGTTTGGTCAGTTGTGAATCGTTTTTTTACCTAGTTTTGGTTAGGGCTTTAGGGGTGCAAATGAGCCTAGCCGCTCGCGAGCAACTCAAGCTCGGCTCGGCAAAAAGCTCAAAACGAGCCGAACCTTATTGAGCTTGAGCCTAAAACAAAGCTTGTTTATTTATCGAGCTCGAGCCTGACATGTGGAGCTCGTTAGGCTCGTCGAGACTTATCGAGCCTAATGTAATCTTAGTTTTTTTTATATTTAATAATATTTACCACTCATTTAAAGTTGTTTAGTAAACAAGCCCCGAGCTTGAGCTTTACTTATCGACCTCACCAACTATTATTTAATTTTATTTAATATATTAACTAACTGATAATAAACGAGCCGAGCCGAGCCCGAGCTTGAGAAATTGTCAACGAGCCGAGCTCGAGCTCTTATAAGTTAATCGAGCTCGAGCCTGGTCGAGCTCCGGCTCGGCTCGTTTGCACCCCTAGTTTTGGTTCGGTTTTGATTTTGGTTTCTGTTTCATTCTGGTTCGTTTAGCCGGTTTAGCGTTGGTCAATGTTTTAAAAACCGGTTTTCAAACCGTACCGGGTTGGGCTCAGAAATCGTTCAACAGGTCGTACCGGGTAGTTCACTGGGTTGTACCGGGTGATTCAATATGTTAAACCTGCCGGTTTGAACCGTTTTTTTCTAAAACGATAGCGTCGGTTTTAGTCCAGTTTTCGGTTTAGAATTTTTATTGGTTTCGATTCGGGTCGGTTTTACCCATTTCTTTTCCAAACTGGTTTTTTGTTCATTTCTATACAGATCACAATATTTTAAATCTAGTCTCTATAACAATCACTAAACTTAATGTTTGTCTAATAGGTATGATGGTTGGGCGATGTTTGTGGACTGTGATTTCCTCTACCTTGGAGATATTAAGGAACTGGTTGATCTGATTGACGATAAGTATGCCGTTATGTGCGTGCAGCATGATTATGCACCAAAAGAGACTACTAAAATGGATGGTGCAGTTCAGACGGTTTACCCGCGAAAGAATTGGTCGTCGATGGTGTTGTACAATTGCGGGCATGTGAAAAACACGGTTTTGACGCCTGAGGTTGTTAACAAGGAGTCTGGGGCGTTTTTGCATAGGTTTATGTGGTTGGAGGACGATGAAATCGGGTCGGTTCCTTTTGTGTGGAACTTTCTTGTGGGGCATAATCGGGTCGTGGAGGGTGACCCTAGTACGTACCCGAAAGCGATACATTATACGCTTGGTGGACCGTGGTTTGATGCGTGGAAAGATTGTGAGTTTGGGGATTTGTGGTTGAAGGAATTGGAGGAGTGTAAGAAGGGTGGTGATGGTGAGAAAGTAGAGTGAGATTTGGTTGTTGGTTTAGATTTTAGTTTATTGTTTAATGTGTTAGATGATGCACATCAAACATTTGATGAAATGCTTGAGTTGGTTTAGATGTAATTTTGTTATTCATTATGTGTTATTACTTTGTAGTATGAAGTGCATTGTTTGGTTTATTAAATAATATCAGTTTTTTATCTATCTTATATGTGATTTTAGTGCCTTGTTTGATCATCAAGGAGAGCTTTTGTTGCAATGTTTTGGTCTCAACAAGCAATTTTCAATCTTGCATTCATGTGTTTCTTTCTCACCTGGGTTCGATTTGATTTGAATCCTTCAGCCGAATAGATTTGGCATGTATTTGATTCTTCTGGACGGTTAGAATGGTGTTTCGGGTAGTTTAGGCGAAGGCAAACTTGCGAAATGTCTGAACAACACATAGGTTCAAGCAAAACCGGAAGAATGATGTAACGTGTCCCTTGTAGATTTACAACTTATGACAGGTGGATATAAGCCATCTATGGTGAACATTGATGTTCCTAGTAAGATAAGCTAGGTGTGATTATGTTATTTGGTGTTATTAGGTGTGAGGTGGTTCGTTTGTTTGTTTGGTTCTTGGTGTAAGGCTATGTGTTGTGGTTGAAGCTGAGCACAAATATTATCCTATAATTTCGAGCCGGGGTCTCACTGGAAACAACTTCTCTATTCCCACGCGGTAGATGTAAGGCTGTCTACATCTCGCGTTTACTCGCTTGCGGGACCGTTAACGCGTGAGTGTCGTGGTGTTCGCGAGCCACGTGGCTCGTTGTTTCACTCATGGGCCAAAACACATTCTAACAAAATCGTTTTTGGTGTATTGTATCTCTGTCTTCTTGCTAGTGACCTTTCGGTTTTAACAAAATTGTTTGCCGTAAAAAAAAAATAAAAAAAATCAATGACACCTAGTTACGTAGGAGACGAAGACAACTAATTAATTGAAGCAGAAATGTGGGAGATTCCATCGTCACTGACACAGTGACACTCTGTTTTCTGCACCCACAATTTAATTCACTTCAATTTTCATATTATTATTATTATTATTATTATTATTATTTTTTTTTTTTTTTATTATTATTTTTTTTTATAAAAGAGAAAAAAATAAAACACCCTTTTTGTATTCTTCTGCATTACGTCAATTCCTTCAAATACATACAATCCACCATTGTCGTTCCTCTTTTGGCATTCTCTGGCCACCTTTTCATTCAATAACTTACTTGTAGTCGTTAAATTCTTATCCTTTAATAAAAATTGGGCATTTTTTTATTGAAAAAAGAAATGGGTTCTAAAGGAATGTTATCAAGGAGGGCTATGGATACAGACTCACCAGTCATGGTTCAGGTTAATTTCAGTTTTCTTGATTTTGGGGATTTGGGTTTGCTGTTTTTCTTGTTTTATGTGTAAAAGTTTGGATTTTTATCTTCTGTATGAGTCTTTGATTTTTTTTTAATTAAAATTTAGTAGTTATATTATATTAAATTGTGTGATGTTTTTATGTTTGTAGATTCAAGAATTGCTTAAAGGTGTCAAGCGTGCTGTATCTCTAGCTCAGGTTATTGTTTTACCATTTTTTTATTTATTTATTTTGCTTAATTTTATATACATTAAATTTTAGTTTTAAGTCACAGTACTGGCGGACTCGAAATGTATAAAATTTTCAGATGAAATACAATACACGTAAATTTAGTAATTTACACTACCCCGCCCCAAAGAAGCTTCGCCCTTGCTTGTAGTTGTTCTTATGTCCCAATCCTTAGCATCTTGCTTCGGTAAGATTTATTTTAAAATTTTAATAATATTGGATTTGCGGTTAAAAAATAGTATTCTTGATGAACTGAGTAAATTTTAGAAAATTATAGTGTTTAAAGCATAGAATAAAAAAACTGGATTTAAAATTGAAGATCATTTGGTTCAGATTTAAACTCTTTGTTGCCAGCATTGTGATTTCAACAGTTGCACATTTTAGAAAAAAATAAAATATTTGACTATTTTACGATCACTTTTCTAAAAAAAAGTTTATTCGACTATTTGCAATCTATTTTCTTGAAAATACAGGGTGTTGTGTACTGGCAACCACCTAAATCAGCCTTGGAGAAGGTGCGAGAACTTGTGTGGGAGCCTTCAGTTAGTCGTTATGGCGCAGATGAAGGTCTTGCTGAGCTTAGGGAAGCATTGACTAAAAAGGTCAAAATTTAAACTATATGACTTATAGGATAATGCCCACCCTTTATATGAATATAAATTCTTATGGTTTGATATATATCTGCAGTTGCTTGAAGAAAATAAGTTATGCAAATCTTCGGTGATGGTAACTGCAGGAGCAAATCAGGTATCTAGCGGCTTATATGATGTTAGCTAATGTGTAAAAAGTTGTAGACATTCTCAACGTTTTTTTACACCTTTACTCGTTGTAGGCATTTGTGAACATTGTTCTTGCACTGTGTGATGCGGGGGATTCAGTTGTTATGTTTGCGCCATACTACTTCAACTCGTACATGTCATTCCAGATGACAGGAGTTACAAATATTCTTGTGGGTCCCGGTGATCCGGATACACTTCAGCCTGATGCAGGTTAAGGCTTTATTATATTGTTTGGAGTTGCTATGATGATTTTTGAAAGAAGTTGTAGGTGTTTTTGATATATGGTTGGATTTTTTTTGTTTCCATTAAGATACTAGAACATGATGCAAGTGGTTGAGTGATGTATAGGTGTTCTAGAGGCGGCAAATGGGTGGTTCGGCTTTTTGGATACCAGGTCACAACGTTTTTTTATAGGGATGGGCTAAAACGGGTCGGATTGAACGAAAATACTTTTGTTATGAAATTTTAAGTATCTCTTATAACCAATGTCTGTAGGTATGATTTTGAGAAAGTATAAGTTACAACAGTAAGCCAATATTTCTTTTACCCATATGGCTCGTTGGAGATAACATAAAACATCATTTCAATTGACACAGACACACAATCATAACTAAATGGGTCAAAAGTTGCCACCTCGAGTGCATTCCACCTTTTGTTATCTAGATTTGAGAAAGTTTGTATATCATTTAGTTCTATCAAGTTACTCTCTTTTACCAAAATATATTTCTTGGATTTGTGCATGTCCTTATATATTCCCAAATTCATGAGACTTTAGATTGGCTAGAGAAAACTTTGCGGGAAAGCAAACCTACTCCAAAGCTTGTTACAATTGTTAATCCTGGGAATCCTTCTGGAACTTACATCCCAGAACCCCTTCTGAAGGTGCTCTTTCCCTCTCTCTCTACATATATATGTACATGTGTGCATGGTTTAAAAAAACGGGTTAGGCGCGCGCCTCAAGGCGAAACGCTAAGAAAACGAGTCTGAGGCGCGCCTCATGGGGTTCAGATTGTACATACGCCTCAAAGGGCAGAGGCGCTAAGAAAATGTGCGCCTCAGGTGGTTAATGATTTTAATGCTACTTAAATCGTGGTTTGTTTTGCTAGAAAATATCAGATATCTGCAAAAATGCTGGATGTTGGCTTGTTGTAGATAACACATATGAGTAAGTGATTTTATTGTTCAACAATATATTTGATGTTAGCATTTACACACTCAAAATAGTTGATTGTATGATTAGGTAATTTGGCTACATTCAATTTTTTTGACCATCTTTTAATTTCATAAAAATTTAGTACCTTGCAAAAACTATTTACTAAAATAAAAATCAAGTTTCATGAATAAAAGTATAAATCAATTTTGAAGGTTGTAAAGAATGTGTACCTTGGCCGCCTTCAAACTGATTAACCTATTTCCTTTTAAGCTAAATTTTGAATTTTACGCGATGATATTTTGTCAATAAAATGTAACCCAAATTGACCAGTTTTATTTAAAATGTTGGAAATCGCCTCTTCTACTTCATCTTTATATATGTTGGAAGTTAATTATTAGAATAAGCAGGTATTTTATGTATGATGGTTTGAAGCACTCTTGTATTGAGGGAAATCACATCGTCAACATTTTTTCCTTCTCTAAAGCTTATGGGATGATGGGTTGGCGAGTTGGATATGTAAGTATCGCCTTATCGTTACATGATATGTGCTTATGATATTTGTTCAACACTTTTTTATGGTGTACTGCTCACACATGTTCAATCTCAGATAGCGTTTCCTTCAGAAGTTGAAGGTATTGCACAACAACTCCTTAAAATCCAAGACAACATCCCCATATGTGCATCATTAATCTCACAAAGACTAGCCCTTCATGCAATGGAAGCGGGTAAACAATGGGTCACGGATCAGGTCAAAGACCTGGTCAAGAACCGCGAACTTCTTGCTGATGCATTATCACCATTAGGGAAGGATGCGGTCAAAGGTGGCCAAGGGGCCATTTACTTGTGGGCTAAGTTACCAGAGAAGTTCGTTGATGACTTTAAGGTGGTCCGTTGGCTCGCTAATAAGCACGGTGTGGTTCTAGTTCCAGGCAGTTCGTGTGGGGGCCCGGGTTACGTTAGGATATCGTTTGGTGGTCTGGTGGAGAAAGATTGTCGGCTTGCAGCTGAGAGGCTGAAAAGAGGGTTGGAAGATTTGGTCAAAGATGGAATGAGTTGACTTTAATCTCTAGTGTTGTTCTACATGCTGTGGTTCAATATTGAAATTTAAGAGATATAAAGAAGTTTAAAAAGGTTTAACTCTTACAATAAATGGAAGCCTCTGCTGAAACTGTAGGTCTATTTTTGTTTTTTTTGTTTTTTAGATATGTATCTATTGAACTTATACAATATTATCATCATCATACTCGGTTAATCCCACCAATAACAAAAGCTAAGGTAGGGTCTGAGGAGGGTAAGATGTAGACAGCCTTGTCTCTACCCTGTGGGAATAGAGAGACTGCTTCCAGTGAGACCCTCGGCTCGATAGTGGTTTTGCATTGGCGCAGCTCTTAAGGGGCGGGGAGGGGCGGCCGACCCCCCGAATTTTCGCTCAGAAGTTCCAATTATGTAGTATTCGTATAGAATTTTTTTTTGTATATACGGTTTCGACCCCCCGAAATTGGTTTTCGACTCCCGAAACTAGTGATTTCCGACCCCCCCAAGTTTCGGGTCAAGCTTCGCCAATGTGGTTTTGTAACAAGCCTTGGACACAAGACACATAATAATTAGCAATCGGGACAAACCCGATTGGTGCATGAACTTATACAATATATAATTACATATTGAATTTTTGAACCACAAATTTTATGCATTATAACAGTTACTAATACTTGCACAAGGGAAACAAGAAACAACATGCATACACAGACATGACCAAAAAATGGTTCCTCAAATTCCACAATAGGTTTTGATGGGGCACTCTGAGGTAGCCCCTTCTTCAGTATAATAGAATTGCATATACTTATAATTATCAAGCGCGCGAAACTGCAGCGGGTGGTCTTCGTCAACGAGTTGTGGCGGTACCTCTATGATGTGATCCCTGATAGATGCAAATAGCCCCAGTACATATCTATCTTTGTCCGCGGTCATCATCACCCTGTGAGTTGGTGCTTCAATTCTTCCATTTGTCCATGCCTAATAAGGATATAAAAACACCATAAGTAACTGGCTCAAAAGAAAAACTGGCCGGTCTAAGCAGCCGGGCAGTCCTGTTTAACATCATTGGTTACTATAAAGTATAAATTACCATGAAAGCATCTGCTGCCATGACTACAAAAGATGAGGGTGGATATTCAACTTCGATCCATTCCCCATTTTTGGTCTGTATCTCCAGACCATTTACCTCATCTTGATGAAGATAAGTCATGAAGCATTTATCGGTGTGTGGAAGAATTCCCAGCATTTTCTCATCGCCTTGAGCGCGTAGGTATTTTGTAGGTTTAAGAAGATAAGTTGTTGACCCGCGGATCGATTCATAGTGTTCCTCTATTCCATAACTCTTTGCTATTATTTGCATCACTATCTTGTCTAGTTCTGCTACAGCCTTTGAGTACATCAGCACAGTTTCACTGAACCATGAAAGTCAAACAAATCATAATTATATGTTGATTATCAATCATAAAGCAAGCAGGAGGTCAAGGGGGTCCACTGACCCCCCCCCCCCCAATCGCCACAATTCATCGGATTTTTTGTTATAAAATTCAAGGTTTTTTTTAAAGAAAATTTATGATTTGGACCCCTTATAATCGGTAGGGAAGAAAACCTATCCGATGACCCATCGACCAATAAATTATGGTTCCGCCACTGAAAACAACTATAAAAAGAAAAAAATATAAAAACGTACGAAAAACTTTGATTTCCGGATGGCCACATGAGTTTCGTAAAACTTTCAGCTCCTTTTGTAGTAGTTGCATATTCAATGCCTAAGCTTTCATAAAGAGGAACCATGGGTTGTTGCCCAATGTAACCATTATATGGTGTCGCTGTGACGTTTAAAGCTTTAACTTCAGTCGGAAGATTGAATAATTCTTGCGATGCAAGTAAAGTTGCATCACGAAGTTCACGAGACACTCCATCATACATGGCTATGAAACAACCGTATTCTTCAAGTGCGCGTCTAACCTCATCGCACTTTGTAACCCAAGAACTTGAATTCAAGTTTAAACTTTTTGAAGATAGATCGATAACTGGAAGCTTGGGCCGTGTTGAGGAACCCATTGTTTCACTAGATCTTTCTCTATAGTAGGATTATTGGAGTGTACACTTAGTCACATATATACACAAACACACCTCATAGTGCATGGCTACAAACAGACAATGTTAAGAAGGATAATTTAATAATCAAATCATGTGCTAGACTAGGTCCCATAATGCTTATCATTCATATTTTTTTATGGGTCAAAATGTTGGATGATAGTGTTGTTAATTTATAAAAATAGACCTTATGATGTGTTTGACTATGCAAGTTGATATAAACTAATAAAACAGTTGAAAGATCACTTTTATGTTTAATTGCCGGCCAAAGGATATTGTTCTTTGGTTAAGCAAAAGCATAGAGTTGTCTATACATATTTGTCCTCATATGTTACACAAATCAATATGTTTGGATGCTTCTTGTTCTATTGATGCTTGCTCGTATCCATTAAAACGACGTATTTTACATATACGGTTGTCCACACTTGGTAATCCGTAATAATGTAATATTTATGTAATCAATCATATATTCGCTCGAGCCTAATGATTACAAGGTTGATAACGGGTCAAAGTAGGTTTTGGCTTCGGCCTCTCCCCATGCTGATTTCACTAAATTGAATCGGTAATCAAAACACACAAACGAATTTGGATAAGCTCCCAAAGTATATTGATCAAGAATAATGACTCAAAAACTTAGCTTAGATTACATGATAAACCTAACTTCCTTTATATAATCTAACTTATCATGGTTAGACCACTGCCAGGCTGTGCCAGCACCAAAATGCTGCTGGTGGGCCGGGTTTGACCGCAGTGAGCCTTCGGGCGGCTGGTTTTCCCTGGGAACTGGTGTGAAATTATTGGTGGACCCGGATTACTCTCGGAGTATTCCTTTGTCTCGTGGGTACTTTGTGAGTGATCGGAATTGATTTGTTAGCCGTTAAAAAAAAGACTATGACTCAAACTATAATTAAATATTAAGTATACTTGTTAACTATATTTTAAGAAAACTAACCCAATAATACAAACACAATAACCTTTTTAGTTTTGGCCCATCTAAACCTATTTGCCAAATGCCAATTAAAAAATTAAAATTTTGAACCTAAAAAAAATAACTGAATATATTTTTATGACATGCACTTGATTGACCTTTGGTTGGTAGAAAAAAACAAGAGTTCAAGAAACACTTGGCATTCAACTATTCAAGTCTACAGGTTGTCACTTGTCCTTGATTGTCTTGATTATTTATTTATTTATTAGCTAGCTATTAATTATTTGGTTAGATATGTTTGATTATATGATTAGACTTTGCTAAAATAGTTTTTGTTTTAGATATGTATATGTTGAATTTTATATACATTGAACTTTTGAACCACTTATGTTTTATGCATTATTACACTGATTATACTTGAACAAAGGGAAACATGAAACAACAAGCATACATAGATATGATGAAACCAATGGTGCCACCTCGGATTTGAACATACACACGATTAATATACGTAGGAGCAAGCTTAATTGTTTCAGAACCAATAATATTTGCTTTCCACGAGAACCTCATGCACTTGTATGTAGCACAGAAAACATAATCAGAGGTGGTTACACAACTGTTCTGTGTATCACATTCAAAGGTAATAGGTACAAACGTATTTATACGGTTCTCAGAATATTATTGGCTATGAAACAAACGCCCATTTTTAGCGAATGGTTCTTTAAACCCCACAGTAGGTTCTGATGGGGCATTCTGATTTTAACCCTGCATCGGTGTAACAAAAATGCGTATACTTGGAATTATCAAATGCGTGAAACTGCAGCGGGTGATCTTCGTCAACAAGTTGTTGAGGTACCTCGATTTGATCCTAATGGTTGCAAATAGCCCCAGTACATATCTGTCTTTGTTCCCAGTACTCATCATCCCCTATGAGTTGGCGCTTCGATTCTTTCCATTTTGTCCATACCTAATAAGAAAATAAAAACACCATAATCGCCGTTTAGAAGTAGTGGTCCCAATCTGAATTGAACTGGTGAGGGGACGGTTTGAGCAGCCGGGCGTGCCTGTTTTAACAACATTAGTTACTATAAAGGATAAATTACCATGAAAGCATCTCCTGCCATGACTACAAAAGATGAGGGTGGATAATCAACTTCGATCCATTCGCCATCTTTCGCCTTTATCTCCAGACCATTTACTTCATTCTGATGAAGATAAGTCATGAAGCATCTATCAGTGTGTGGATGAATTCCTGCTATCTTCTCGTTCCCTTGAGCGCTAGGTATTCGTGGGTTTAAGAAGATAAGTTGTCGACCCACTGATCGATTCATAGTGTTCTTCTATTCCATAACTAGCTGCTACCATTCATCACCATCTGGTCTAGTTCTGCTACAGCCTTTGAGTACCTCATCATACTTTCACTGAAAACATCAAAGTCAAACAGATCACAATTTTTATGTTGTTTCATCAATCATAAAAACTGGCAGGAGGTCGGGGGGTGGGGTGGGGGGGGGGGGGGTTTCTACTGATTCTAATCACCATAGTTCATCGGCTTTTTTATAAATTCAAGTTTTTTTAATGAAAATTAGGAACTGGACCCCTTAGATGAAGTTGGTTAGGGAAAGAACCATTTGATGACCCCCTCGACTAATAGTTTTGTTGCGTCACTGAAAACCAGTGACGGATCTAGAAATGAATTTCAGTAGTAACGTTTTTCATTTTTTTCATTTTAGTAGCAACGTTTTCCAAATTTCGTAAAAAAAAAACCAAATTTCCCACTAATTTTTCACTACGCGTGCGAAGTTGAGCAGCGACGGAAGCAACACCTAGTTATATACACTAGATCCGCCGCTGCTGAAAACAGTTTGTAAAAAGATATAATATATAAAAAAACGTACGAGAAACTTTTGATTTCCGGATGGCCACATGAGTTTTGTGAAACTTTCAGCTCCTTCTGTAGTAGTTACATCTTCAATGCCTAAGCTTTCATAAAGAGGAAGCATGGGTGGTTGAGTGTAACCACCATATGGTGTGTCTAGAATGTTTAAAGCTTTTACTTCAGTAGGAAGATTAAACAATTCTTTAGATGCAAGGAAAGTGGCGTCACGAAGTTCACGTGACACCCCATCATACACAGCTATGAAACATCCGTATTCTTCAAGTGCGCGTCTAACTTCATCGCACTTTGTAACCCAAGCATTTGAATTTAAGTTTAAACTTTGTGAAGATAAATCAATAACTGGAAGCTTTGGCTCTTTTGAGGAACCCATTGTTTCATTAGATATCTGTCTACAACAGGATTATTAGAGTGTATATACGCACGAACATACAGCTCATAGTGCATAACCACAAACAGAAAATGCTAAGAGTGATTAATTAATATGCTGGAACCAGGTCTCATATTCTTATTATTGGTATTTTTTGAGGCACGAAATGTTGGACGCTAGTGTTTGTTAATCTAAAAAATCAAATATTATGATGTCTTTGTCTATAGAAGTGCATATAAAAAAGCCAAAGAATCGAATCTTATGTTTAATTGCCGGCAAGCGTTGAATGATCTTGTTCTTTAGTTTAGCGACAAAGCATAGTTGTCTATGCATATTTGGTCTCACTTTTTAGTAAATAGATATGATATTATCAACTACTTGTTACACAAATCAGTATGTTTGGATGCTTCTTGTTCTATTGATGCTTGCTCGTTATCCCATTAACACGATGTATTTTACATGGTAGTCTGCTATATCTATGTAATCAATTACATACTTCACTATGCATAGATCAAGGTGGGTGGTGTCTGAGGAGCATGAACTCTATGCATAATAAGGTGGCAAGTTGGACAGGTGAAACGGGTTGATAACGGGTCAAAATGGTTTGGCTCACTGGCATCGCCCCATGCTGATTTTGTTTGCTTGAAAATAAAATCTAACGCACTAACTGTCAATTTGTATTTGCGCAGTAGTCGTTTGACACATCATATTCAGAAGTTAATTATGGAACCTTGTAACTGTGAATGAATTTGGATGTTACTTGTTGGTTCTTTTAAACTGTTTTATGGATGTTCTTTAAATTGTTTGATAAGGCAGTCTGAGTTTACCCCTTCATCAGTGTAATAGAAATGCATATAATTGTTAATTATCAAGTGCGCGTAACATTAGCAGGTGGTCTTCGTCAACGAGTTGTTGAGGTACCGTATCATTGATAAAGGCAAATAGCCCCAGTACAAAATAGTCTACTGGAAGACGTAGTATTTATATCATTATATGATTAAGTAATCTGCCTGCATCTAATTTTCCCTGACCATACTTTAATTTCGTTCTCTAAAGCATACTGCTTAAATAAAAAAGTTTCTACTGAAACTGAATGTCTCTTAATTTTTATAATTTTTTTAGTTTATTAGATATGTATATGTTGAATTTTTACTATATATATTGAAATTTTAAACAAACATTTTTATGTATTCATACAGTGATCAATACTTCAACGAACGGAAACAAGAAACAAGAAACAAGGATACATAGAATATGACCGAGCACAATGGTGCTATGAATTCCACAGTAGGTTTGAAGGGGCACCTTGGATTTGAACAATACACGGTTGATTAACATAACATAGGGACAAGCGTTGTTTCAGAACCAGCAATATGTTAAGAACCACGAGAACCACATAATGCACTGCTAGTAGACTAGTAGTATATATGGTTTTTACTGTTCTTAATATATGGCTT